>PVLC010003474.1:0-88207 GCA_004027655.1 Graphiurus murinus
GCGGTACTGGGATTGAACTCAGGGGCATTCTACCTCTGAGCTACACCCCCAGCCCCATGTTTTATTCTTTATTTTGAAACCGAGTCTCACTAAGTTGTGGAGTGCCTCACTAGGTAGCTGAGGCTGGCCGCGAACCCGGATCCTCCGGTCTCAGCCTCCCGAATGCTGGGATTACAAGCGTGCGCCACCACGCCCGGCTATTTCTCATTCTTAATGGGTAACTAAATTTTTATCAGTTACTTAATATATTTGATGTATGGTTTTTCCCTTTGTAAAATGGGTATTTACTTTTCTGGGTTAATATACAGATTTCCTTCTTCTTTTTTTTTGTACTAGGGGTTGAACCCAGCGGCTTCTACCTTCAAGCTACACCTCTAGCTCTATTTTATTTTTTATTTTGAAACTGAGTCTCACTAATTTGCTGAGAGTCTTGCTAAGTTTTTGAGAATGACCTTGAACCTGCAATTTTCCTATCTCAGCCTCCCAAGTACTGGAATTACAGGCATGCACCACCATGCCTGACTACTATATAGATTTAATATGATAATGTGCATGAAGTATCTGGCACCATGTCTAATATATAATAAGTGTTCAACAACATTTTTACATTGAGGGAAAGAAATACAAGTTCAAATGAGCTTAAATGAAAATTGAGTTCAAATGAGCTTAAACAAATGAAAGTTCAAATGAGCTAAACAAATGAAAAATTCTGTTGACACACTTAACTGGGGATTTCAAGACCCAACGACTCAAGGCTGAAGGAATGTCGACAGAGCTGTCTTATTCTTGCTCACCTCTATTTTTCTCATGTCTCAGCTTCAATTTCACATAGATTCTTTCTTTGTTGGGAACTCATTAGATTATATCCTTAGATTACACAGTCTGAAAGACTCCCTGTATTCGACATCAAGAAAGAGCTCAGATTGGTTCTATTCAAGTCATATGTTTACCCATGAGTGAATCACTATGTCCCAGGAAGTGTAGCATTAACATTGACCCAGCTTTGTGGTTGCATGGGCCACTGTGATTGCCATCCCCACCAGATGGAGAAGTTCTCCCTAGGAAATGAATGCCTTCAGACAAAAACAGCGTGCTCACCATACCCTTTCCTACCCAACTCCCTGTCTCCAGCATTTCTGTCCAGCACATTCTTCACACCATTATCAGAATTATCTTTCCAAAATATAGAATACATTTTGTGACCTTCAAAGACTTAAAAACCCATACCTCATTCAGAGAACAGAGTGATAACTTCCTCATAGGGCTCAAAAATAAACATCTGTCTGACTCCAACCAAACCTCCACCCTTTCCTGCTGTGTCTAACCAATATCTTCTATTCCCTCTATACACAATAAGTTTTCCCTCTTCTTACCTTTGCTCAACACTTTGTTTTGCTTAGACTAACCATTTTGTCCATGTCAGCTTAGAGGTGGCCAATCTGTCTTTCCAAACCGCATTGGATTCGTCCTTTTGTTTTACTCAGACCCCTACTTTCTTCTGCTTCTCTTCCACTGCAACTTAGTATGATGGAAGCTTTCTCAATAACTGAAGCATCCCAGATCTGGCCACATGGTCCAGGTCTGATAAGTCATTATGCTCGTAGCCACAATTATTTGTCCAAGGATGAGCAAGTAACACAAGCTGGGCCAATTGGAATCCTTCCTAGATTGAAAGTAGACAAGAGACATTCTTTCCTTCTTCATCATTAATTTGGAATGGTGTTAGCCCAAAGACACCAGTGACTACTTCTCTAACACACAGAGAATGACTATATGCAGTAGGAGACAATGAGGTTGATGTGCAAAGAGAATCAGAGAGATAGATAGATAAGAGAGTCAGAGACTGGTTGAGCTGGGTGTTCCAAACCTTGTTCTAATAGTACCAACCAATAATATACTTCGCTTTGTTTATCTTAAATTACTTTGAATGGAGCCTCTGTCACTTGAAAGAAGCTTCCAGTTCCAGCTTAAATATTTCTTCCTCTAGGAGACCTTTCTGGACTGTGGTCTTATATATTTTTTTTGTTATACTGGTTTCTGTCTGCTTTTTAGAGGTACACATAATTATTTACCGATCCAACCAGGGTCATTCATTGAGTAATACTGGCCAGGTGTTTCTCTTTCAAGCCATGCTAGACCAGGAGCTTCACTCCTACCTCACTTAGCGTGGGGTCTTGGACATGTATAGCTTTGCAAAATGTTTATTGAATTGAGTTGCAGAAAGCCATTAAAAGTGAAATTTTCTTCCTACTGTGTTCGTGTGCTTCTCTTTCCTTTCTAGATTTTGCAATAATTAACTAATAAATAATCTAAAATATTTCACTAAAAATGTAAGTTTTGAAAAATATATGCAAGCAGATAGAGAACATGAGCAACATTTGAAGCAGAAAGAGGTTACATTTTCAAATAACGAACTTGAGCCATTTCTGTGTCTCACCTCTAAATAGCAGGTACAAATTGGTTTATTTGCATTTTCTTGGTTAATTACACATTTTGGAATGATCTTTCCATGTGGAAGTCATTGATAACAGGATCTAATTCCAGAGACCAAAGTGCCATTAGTTTCATTGAATTGAAGCATTTTCAGAGGTTGGAGTCAAAGCCTGGGAATTAGAAATCGTGGGTCTTAATTACATCTTGGTCATAGATTGGTTGTTTTCTTGGAAGCACCAACCTCAAAAAATTCAAGTGCCTGTAAAATGGAGATGTGAATATTTTCATCCTTTAATATCAGACTTTTATGTGGTTGGTTTAATGAAATATTGCTTATAAATACCTTCAAAATCCTAAAATGGTATTCATTACTTTCCTAAGCTATTAAGTTGAGGAACATTTTTGGCATCATGGAAAATAGGTAAATGAGGCTATGCTCTTATAAATCTCTCTCTCTCTCTCTTTTTTTTTTGTTTTGTGGTACTGGGGATTGAACCCAGGGGCATTCTACCTCCAAGCTACACCCCCCAGCCCTATTTTTATTATTTATTTATTTTTTATTGGTGCATTGTAATCATACATCTTTGTTAGGTACAAGCTAGTAAAGACATACATGCACATATTTCTCATTTAACCCTTCCCCAAATCCTCCCCACTCCCTCCCCCTCCCTTCATCTCAAGTTCAGTTTAGTGACTGACTTTGATATGTTTGTGAAAGTACATCATGTGCATTAGGGTGCCCCCCCAACATTACCTTCAGTTAATTCACCTTCTTTGCCCATCTAAGTTTTAGTCTAGTATTCTTTAATTTTGAAACAGTGTCTCACTAAGTTACAGAGAGCCTCACTAAGTAGCTGAGGCTGGCTGCAAACCTGGATCCTCCAGTCTCAGCCTCCCAAGTGTTGGGATTACAAGCGTATGCCACCATGCAGGGCTTTAAATCTCTTCTATTATAGCAATTCTGTTTGCTAGCAATTGCTGTTTGCTCTGATTAAGTCCTCTGATCCAATGGTGTGTAAAATCTAGTTGTTTGAAAAGAAGTCACAAGAATAGGGAAGGGAAAGAATCTAACCTGAATTGGGTGCCTACTTTATTTCAATTGGGTGTTGGGCTAGGTTCTCTTTACTTACCTTTAATCCATGGAGAAACTTTATGAGATTGAAAATACATTTTACCTGTGATGAAACTGAACCTCAGATACCTTAAGTAATTTTCTTCAGAGTCATATAATCAATAACTGTATCCATATGACCCTGTGCGCTCTGTGTGCTATGTTTTCCGTATAGTTAACTATGATATAAAAAGGATCTTTTTGGTACTGGCAAACTAGTCCATTTATCTACAATTTTTCATAAAAACTAAACATCCATTATGGGTATCTTATCAAAAGTAATGTTATACATTTCATAGTTCATTATTGTCAATTGTAAGGGGAACTTTGGACTTCAGGGTGTATTTTCCTCTATCAGGGCAGCTCATAAACATTGAAAGTTATCCCTTGAGTTTGTCTCTGGTGGGACTCCAGGAATATTGTGAGCCATCATTCTCAAACTGTAGCTGAGACATCAGATTCACTTGTGAGGCTTGTTGAAAAGAATGGATGTTGGATCCATTTCATATACTTCTGAAGTGTGTGTGTGAGGGGGGAGTGCACTTATAATCTCTTCTGGGATAGGACTCAATGATTCAAGATTGATAGAGTCTGTTGGGAGAAGATAAGCCAGTCTGGTGGAGGTAAATGGGTATGAGAAACCCTATGAAACCTAGGTTCTCTTTATAGTAATTCAGAGTCCCTAAAATCACTTTACAGTTGCAGACATATCTAAACTGGCTTTAAAACCAACTTATTTTTCATAAAACCCATTTGGCAGAGTCATTGCTTGGTCCTGACATGTTCTTGTCTCTCATTTTGGAGCAGGTTGGAGCCAAAACAATTAACAGAGGTGAAGAGGCATTACTCCAGGCGAATACTGAAGCAGCTAAAGTGAGAATCCTTTGGCAATAAGCCAAGAACCTACCATGAAGGAGGCTGCACCCCATTCAACCACCAGATAAGACAGGATAATACCTTCACGTTTCACTTGGCCAGTTTATAATGTGCCACTTGAAAGGAAGCAAGTCTGTCAGGCTTGTGTCTGCATTATCTGATGTCCTCCACACTGCTCCTGCCCTCCCCCCCATTGTGTCAGAAGAGCATGACTTGTTGGAGCAGCGAGGCTCGACCAGCATGGAGAGTGGGTCTGGGAGGATTATGGTGAAGAGCAGTGAGGCTCAACTAATGTGGGAAGCAGGGAGAGCAGAGAGACGAGTATCAACACAAGCTCTGCTTTGCCTCACAAGACCAAATTCAGTTAAGAAGCCAGGTCAGATTTTGGTGTAATGACTCTATCAGCAAAGGACAGCAAGAGTTGTCCTAAAGCTGGTTTTCTTTGAGCTCAGAAAAAGTGTTAGGAAGTAAATACCATTCCCTTAATTTCATTTATCGAAAAAGAGGTGTGTGTGTGTGTGTGTGTGTGTGTGTGTGTGTGTGTGCGCACACATGCATTGTGCATGCACATGTGTGTGTTCATTCATTACTCCTTACACTGGCATGAACACATTGATTAAATCTCTTTTGGAAATAACCATAGAGTTCTGAGGGATAAAATTATTTGTTTCATTGATATTTTTCTTGTCCATACAATTTAACCTGATAACCCTTTCCCGTGGGAACTGGAAGCATTCAAACAATATAGTGTAGGTGTCTTATGGGGACAAGGGTGTTTGAGGGTCCACATGGTGATTTGAGATTTTATCTATACACAAAGCAAATAATCTATGGCATAGTTAAAATAATTGGTATATACTGACTATAGATTCTGAACAATTTCATAAATATTATTATTTCTTCACTAATACAGGTATAATAATCACATTGATTATGAAAACTCACCTTACAAAACCACAGGGACTATTTAAACTATTGACAGTCTAACAAATTTAAATAGATCTATTCATAGATGATGCCTTGATTTTCCTAATCTCCTTGCCCCACCCCCATTTAAATTCAAATGAGAATACCACCTGGAAAGTTCTTGGTAACTTTTACTAGGGAATCTTGCATGTGCTTTTAAAAATTCCTTTTGAGTTCTGGATGTGGTGGTGTATGTCTGTAGTTCCAACTACTCAGAAGGCTGAGACAGGAGGATCACTTGAACCTAGGAGTCGGAGGCCAACCTGGTCAACACAGCAAGACTCCATATAAAAAAGAAAAAAAAAAGCATCGAATAATAACAAACAATAATAATAAACATAGCCATCATTTACTAAGTACTGCTGCTTAGACTATCTGCTCTACATATGCTTATATACATTACCTCAGTTATGTCAAAAACCTTACATACTGATGAACCTGTAGAATTCAAGGTCACACAGCTAGAGTAAGTGATAGATTTGGGAATGGAGCTAAAGGGAACTGATACCTGGAACCTGGCGCTTAACTGTCTTTCTATTGAAGAACCACTAGCACCTTCAACATAACTCAGAGATGTGGAAAGAGGAGTTAAATGGCTTGTCATGTTGATTAATTTCAGATGAAGTTTTCTAAATTCATATGTTAAAGGTTGTGTACCAGATCACATAAAATCTTCATTAAAGACAAAAGGAAAAAAAGCCCTTCTTGCTTGCTATCCTGATATCAATAAAGGTTGGACCAGGGAGATTAGATTTTCAGTTAAAATTTGTTCCAAGCATGGCTCTTTACAGTGTAAACACCACCTCACTGTCAAAAAGATCCCAGAGATACTACATCAAAGCTTCCTTAGATTAATTTTAATTAAGAATTGTTATTTAGAAAAATACTTTCATTATTAAAAAGGAAGAATAAAAATAAATTTAAGAAAAAATTTGCCCATCATCTCACCCAGAAATCAGTGCTTTTTATCATTCTCATATTCTTTTAGTACTTTTCTATGCTCATATGTAAATGTCTTTTTAAAATAAAAATTAGATATACCACAATACTATTTCATTTATTCTCTTTCATTATCAACATATGATATCAATATATCATATACGTAGCTGGGAATAGTGGCACATGCCTGTAATTCTAGTACTTAGGAGGCTGCGACAGGAGGATAAAAGATTCAAGACCAACTTCTGCAACTTAGCTAGATCCTTATTCAAAATAAAAAAATAAAAAGGTCCAGGGGCATGGTTTGTGGTATAACACTCCTTGGTTCAATCCCCAATAACACACACACACACACACACACACACACACACATACACACACACACAAACTACAAATTCATAAACATGTCATTAATACTTGCTCCTTGTGCAAGAAGGTGTTTATTGGTTACAGAGTACTGTATGGATTTTCAAATCCACTCCACTAGACATTTCTTTCCATATTTTTGATTACATGAACAGAGCTATAACAATATCTTCTTGTGTATATCTATAACTATTTCTCAAGAATTAATTTCTAGAATGCAGTAACTACAGGTATAGATTCTTCAACTACAACTAGCTTTACGTCTTATGCATTGTGAGATTTGGGAAAAATTACTTAGCTTCCAAGTCCTCTAATTTGCCTTTCTATAAAATGGAGATATTATTGCCTACCTCCTAGTATTGTCATAAAGATTTATTTATTTGAACCGGGTCATTCTACCTCTGAGCTACACCCCCAGCCTTTTTTATTTTTTGTTTTGAAACAGGGTCTCAATAGGTTGCTGGGAGTCTCACTTCTTTGCTGAGGCTGTTCTACAACCTGTCTCAGCCTTCCAAGTACTGGAATTACAGGTGTACACCACTATGCCCGGCTAAAATTCATTTTTTTAATATTTGAAGAATGCTTAGAACAATGCTTGGTACATAAGAAATACTATATAGGTGTTTATAATGAAAAAATAAATACTGAAACAAAGAATGTGCACCTTTCTAAGGACTCTGATACATGTAATCAAATTATCTTTCAGAAAGAATCTTCCAATTTATACTTCTTACAGACCCATACTGCCCCTGGCATAGTGGTAAATAGTATGGGCGATTAGATCACTTTGTTTCAAAAATCTGGCTCCACTGCTCTGGAGCTGTGTTTTCTTGGAAGAGTTACTTGACCATGCTATGCTTCAGTTTTTTCTTCTGTATAGTGGGGATGATGATGGATATCTATCTCATGGGGCTGTTGTGAAGCTGAAATAAGATGATATAAATAAACACTTAACACAGTGCCTCACATAGAGTATGGGATCAATAAATACTTGCTAATTGTCTATGTTTGCAGTCCCTGTATTTTAGAGATAATAAAAATTAGGGCCAACAAGCATTGCATCCAAGGCTGAAGCACTAAGGTTATAGGGCAAATCACACACACACACACACACACACACACACACCAAGGGAAAGAAAATATCTGGTTCTAGATTATAAATTTTTTTTTTGTGACTAGCCAGCCAATATGGCTGTGTGTATGTGTGTGTGTGTGTGTGTGTGTGTGTGTGTGTGTGTGTGTTTACTGGGAATTGAACATTGAACACAGGGCATTCTATCTTATTTTATTTTTGAAACAGGGTCTCACTAAGTTGTAGACCGCCTCACTACGTTGTTGAGGATAGCTGCAAACCTGCAATCCTCAATATGGATATCTTGAGAAAAAATTTTCCAGGATTTCTTTCTCGTGTCTAGTGCCCAGCATGGATTAATCAGTTTTGTGGACAGTAGAACTAAAAATATGGTCGTTGAACTTGTCAGTGTGACTGGCAAGAAGGGAACTTTATCTTGTAAGAAAGAACCAAGAAAATGCAATTCTACAAGGAAAACTAGAGTAGTTTTCTACCTGAAGAGAAAAATAAGTTGGCTAAGTATCAGGTGTGGAACAAATGACTATCCTTAAACCAGGCGGCAAAAGTTGCATTAGCCATTCTGTGAAAACTAAACAATCCTGACAACGAACATAGTTCTATAGATAATATCGACCTTGAATCCTTGAGTAAATAGAGTGAAAAGAGGGTGACGTCCTGCTCTTTTTGGATACCATTGGCCAGCCTTCTATGTATATTAAGAGGCAGGATAGGATTTCCTAGTTAGAGATGGTCTTGCAGAATATAAAACTCATCAGAGGAGATCTACAATACCAATGGCTGGAAAGATAAATGGATCTGGCATTATTCACTTCAAGAAATTTAAGACAGAGATTTTGACATTTTTTTAAGGATAGGCAAGACTCTTAGAGAAGGTGTACAATTATTTATTTCCACTGAGAATGAAACTGTAAGAAGTGAATTTCAAGCTGCAGCATGAAAGATTTAAGTTAGAATGATTAAAAAACACTTATTTGCAGTGCACACTGTAAAACACTACAAATGCTTACCAGGGAAAGCTATGCAAGTTCTTCAGAAGTATTTAAAGTAGGACTTCTTTTGTATTAGTTTCAAATTATTTTAGTGGGTCTTAACTAAAGACAAGAGAATAGACCAGGTAGACTCTCAAGGTTTCTTTCTATGATTTGATGATAAAAAAAAAAAAAAAACTTGATCCAATAAAGATTGCTCTGGCTTCTTTTCTATTGCAGCTACCCAAGGAATAGCTGTTGCCTTGACAACAAGGGACATTCTTGGGTTCCTCATATGCTAATAGGAAAACGGCCAATTTTCTTGTTCATAAAAGAAAACTGTTGGTTAATCTCTCTTCTCTCCCTCTCTCTCTCTCTCTCTCTCTCTCTCTCTCTCTCTCTCTCTCTCTCTCTCTTCCCCCCTTCCTCCTACCATTACTAGCCACTCTTCAATGAACGTTAGTGAAAGGCAGAAAATAAGAAAGGATAGAACAGTTTTTATCTTTATAAATCCTCACTGAAATTTAAGAAACTCATTTACAAAGGAGTTTAGGGTAAGATGATATGAGAGTAGCAGGAATATCATGTTCACTGTGTTCAGAAGAAAGACAAAGGATAGCATAAAATTCTTAGTTTGCAGTAGGCTATGGTCATACACACTGAGCAGATTCTGAGAGGAAAGAGTCAGTATATATCTTCCCAGGGGGCACAACATAGGATGAGGTCAGTAAGTTTTCCAAACAACTTCTTCCAACTATCTAGATTCATTCAAACAGGCATCACTCACTTTTGAATAAATGGATCCATTTGTATACAGATCTAGTTTTACATGACTCCTGCCACAGAATAGAGCAGAACAGCATTACTTTCACATGCAACTCACTAAAGTCAGAAACGACAATTAGTTCCCCCAGGGCAAAAGCCATGGAATAATCCCTGCTTCTCCTTTGCTACCTGAAATATAGCCAAATGCAAGCTAAGAAATAGATTGTCAGCTGATAACAAGTGCTTTGAGTAAATTTACCCATATATTATGTGGCGATCAATAGCTCAGAATAAAAGTAAGCCACCTCCCTGCAGTGTCCCCTCAAGCCTTCAAATATAAAAAAGCCAAGTATCTGAGCTCAGTGGAAGGTTTCTTTTTGCATATAACAGCATGGAAATATCAAGCTGCAGTCTCATACCAATCTTGTTTTTGTGCTGTGCTCACGTAGATGATATACAGTATCATGACAAACACATATTCCCTTATATCTTTACCCTGTATTTTTCTATATGGTAGTTACATTGTGGGTATGTTTGTTGTTTGCTGCTTTCATAACCTTCAAGAATTTTTTGTTTGTTATTGTTGTTAAAATGTTTTTTAAATGATAAACATAATTTGTGCCATTGTAAAGAATATGAAAAAAATGCAGAAAAGAATGAAGACTTTTCTTTGTTCTTTGAAAGAGATTCTGTATTATTTTGAAGAACAATACTAAGAGCAAAGAAAGCCATTGCTGAATATATCTATATCTATGTATATATGTATATGTATATGTATATGTATATGTATATCTATCTATCTATCTATCTATCCATCTATCTATCTATCTAGATTCTAGGAAAGCATAGAGCACAGGATATAGTGTATATTTCTTGCCCTCCTCCCCCTCTCTGTTTTCTGTACTGAGACCTGTGCCTTCCATTGACCCTGGAGAATAAGAATGCTGATGTGTATACAAACATACGGGTAGCTGTAGGTGTTAATACATACTTTGATGCCCTAAAGAGTTGCTTGTGAAGCTCATTTAAGAATATATGAGCATTTGAAAAACTGGGCAAAAACACAGGTACACTAGGACAAGGTAATCTTAAGGGGGCTTTGAAAACTTACTACTTATGGCAAAATATTACTGATAGATTTGGGGGTTAGCTTTCTTATCCAAACCCACTAGTCCTCAATAATTCCTACGGAATGTGAAGATCAACCTCTTGGTTGGCTCTACTTCTAGATCATCAAGAAATCTTGCCTTTTACCTCTTTTCTCTCCTTTCATCTCATATCCTCATTGCCGACCTCTTTTTCATTCATCCCCATTTAAAGTGATTCAATTCATCCCTATTGTCAAGAAATAAATATTTTCGTGCTTTGATACCTTTCTTTTTTTCCTGTCTCATTCATGTCTGTCTCTCAGAAAATACCACCTCACAAAAGTCACCCCATGCCCAGCAGTGTTGAAATGCTTATAACAACTGCCCCTGTCCAGCTCAGAAGTGGATATTCCCTCCACTTGGAATGCCCCTTTGCTTCAGTCTTTCATCAGGAATCCCAGTATCCCAATCTTCAAAGTTTCAGGTAGGAGCCTTTGCTTGCTGGATGGCACCTCTGCCCTGCTCCCTTCCCACCTGGAGACATAGACATTCTCTCCTTGCTTTGTCCTGACAGCCTGGCTCTACTGTGGACAATTAATTACTGATCATTTAATGACAGTTCTGGGCAGCAGAGTCTGAATCTGTCTGGTTCACAGTTGCATATCCCCATCACTCGCTGCAAAGGGCATGTCACATATGAGGCATTTAATGTCTTTGGGCAGAATGAATGAATGAATGAATGAATGAATGAATGAATTTCAACTGTGGACCTGGTGCTAGTGAACCAGAGCTAAATAAACGAGATGCTTTCTGACATATGCTGCTTAAGTGTAATAGAGGATCCAGATAAATAAAAAGCTGGGCTGAGGATGTAGCTCATTGGTAGAACACTTTCCCAACACACATAGGTCCCTGGGTTCCATCCACAGCACAGTAAAAACAACAGCAACAGAGATAAAAAGTTTAAGGGGTGCCATGATAGTGAACATGTGATGCTAGTGAAGCACATATAGGTTGGAGAAGGTCAACATTAGCTGAGCAAATATGGGAGGATACGTAGGCAAAGGGAACAGATGTGTGAAGGCTTGACGTGTGAAGGAACAGGAGGAAAACCAAATAAGCTTCGCTGGTCTCGAGTTTCCAGTGTAAGGTGAAGGAGAATTAAAGATGGGGCTGGGGAGGAGGTGGGGGCCAGCTCATGAGGGCCTTATACACCTTGTTAGGTAGCTGTGGAGAGCCATGCAGGAGACTTCATGAGGAGGAGGTATTGTTCTTAAGTCTGAGGCTTAGAAAAGTCACTTTCAGCTGGGAGGTAGAGATAGTATCAGAAAGAAGAGTTAAGGAGGTCAGGAGACCAGTCAAGGGGTAGCTTCTCTGCTCAGTTCTCTAACTGATAAATTCTTTGAGGGAAAGGATAATCATGTTTTCAGTGTTGTTGGAGAAACTCTACTCATGCCAGTGATTTTTACCTCAAAAAGTAAGAATAAAGAAAGAACCAGTTATAATATAAGCAAGGTAATATATATGGGTGACATATATGTACATACGTACATATATATACACAAATACATGTGTGTTTCACATTGAGCTGTCATTTCTTGGATTAAGGCCATATGGTTTTACCATGTTGTGTAACATACCTAGGAATAACCAATTCAATCCTGCCTCCTTGAGTTTGTTCAAAGACTAGTAAGAGAATTAATGAAGATATGACTGAAAGTATTAATGGCAAAGTAGTCATCTGAAAGATTACTTCTGACTTCCCCATATTTATATCAGAATTTAGCCCTTAAAGGTGTGCAGTTTATTGAATAAGACCATTTTATTAAGCCTTTTAGATGACATTATGAATACCTATTTTATGTATAGCACTCATTAGTAACCATAGCTTTCATTTTTCTTTCATTACAATGAAAAGTGTAAAAGAATTTTCAAAGAATGTCGAGGGCTTCATGAAATCATATTACAGTTAACTAAATCAAAATTTAATACAATTATACTAATGCAGCAGTGAAAATGTTTTAATTTTTATGTTAGTAGTTGATGTCACCCTTATCCTTGATTTCAAATACAATTACATTTCAAAACATTTTGAACATGTGAGATAATAATATAATACAAATCTGTCAGGTAAAGGAGGTAAAAATGGACTAATTTCTTAAACAGATTATATCTCAAATTTGGTTGTTTAGCATCAATAAGTAATATAAATTAATATTTTGTGGGTTTCTTGGTGATAGAGTTATTTGTAGTAATACCTACATGCAATTGCTACTTTTCTAAAACTTGGTCTTTGATGATTCATAAAGAAGCATTAATGTGCATATTTAGCTTAATTGCTGATTTAACAACTTAATGTTTATAAATTTTCATATATCTAAGTTTTAAAAATGCATGTTATTTCCAAAAAGATTGATTTTCATATGGATCTATCCATTGCAATCTTAAATTTAGATTCTTATTGTTAATTATTATCATTATCATGGTTGCTTCATGACAATGGCAGGTAGCAATGTTTAGAAGAATAAGAAGGACTATGATTTTGCATCTGAATGTTTTTAATAGACTGATACAGAATACTGTGTGAAACTGAAGATTTTGTCATTTTAGAGTGAGAATGAGCTGAGGGGAAAAATGTTAATAGATTGTTAGGTTGGTATTTGGTCCACAATTATTGGGGGGGGGTGGTTCTTCTTAAGTACATCTCTAACACTGTACCCAGAGATTTGGCTCAGATGTCAGAAATAATGATTTTCACTATAATAGTAGACCTTGATGAGAGTTCTGGCTAAAAAAAGAAGAAAAAAAAAAGAAAAAGAAAAAGGGGGAAAAAGGCACTTATGGCATTTTACATATACAGACATGTAGCACCATCTACTGGATTAGAGTAAATGAATAAAATCAGTAAAATATGTATTTCCACCAGCAAAAATGTGAACCTTTGAATATCAAAGCTCCTTAAAATATTGGTTTATCCAATTCTTTGGGGTTTTTTGGTCTATTTTATAGACAGCTAAGAATACTTTGAGATAAAAGGCCTTTTACCCTTTGTCCTAGGTTCTAGGAAATATTCATAAAAAAACTAATAGTTATTATTTATAGTCACTCATTTACAGAAATTGATTACACACACACATATTCACACATCCCACTCTACCCAACTTAATTATATAATAATACACACATGTAGCCTATTGTAGCCTCACCTCAATTACATAATACTTTTAACAAGGCAGTGGTTGCTATTGGCAAAATGAATTTTGTAACTGTGCATTTACCAGAAAAGAATAGTAGACGTATGTAATTAGAGAGATGTTTCTTCAACTGTTACTTTGCATTAGAAAATGTTTTCTTTAAATGTAGTTATGACCCTTTGTTATTGGGAGAAATAAATCTGTAGGGATAATCTATTCATTAACTTAGCAATTATAATCAAGAGATTAATATGTGCCAGCGCAATGTTGAAAACATAGAAAAAAAACCATCAGAAATACCACAGAATCATTGGCTGTGAGGTCAGTGCTCTTTTATAAGGACTTACGTCCACTCCTTTCATTAACGGTGCCCAACAGAATAGCCAATTATTAAATGCAGCCTTGTGAAGTGTACAAGTCTCAAAATGTTATAGATGCTAGTGAATATACTCACCACTAAAATATATTTTGTGTAGATAAGGAGACTGTGGGACAGGACAATTAGAGGACCCCCTCTAACATTCTTCCTATGAAACTTATTTCATCATCTAAGTCCTTATCTACCTTATTATACATTGAAATAAAATGCATTTCCTCAGGAGGTAGTCAGTATCTAATCAATAGATGCATAATTCTGATGTACATCTTGAAGTCAGGGCAATCTTGGAGGTTTTTTTCCTAATTGTGAGGTTATATAAATGTTTTTTGGTTGTTCTTTTTTTTTTTTTGGTACTGAGGATTGAACCTAGAGGCATTCTACCTCCAAGCGATGCCCCCAGCCTGATTTTATTTCTTTATTTGGAAATAGGGTCTCCCTAGGTTTCTGAGAGCCTCACTATGTTGCCGAGGCTGGCTTTGATCCTCCGGTCTCAGCCTCCCAAGTACTAGGATTACAAGCATGCACCGTCACACCTGGCATATGTAAATGTTCTGAATCTAGTCATATGAAATGATATTAAGAATTAGTTATATAAAAGATTTGGACAAATCTTCATGCTTTGTTCAGATTTATAACATTTTTTAAACAAATAGTAGCCAGGTATACTGTTGCACTTCTGTAATCCCAGTAGTTGGGAGGCTGAGACAGGAGGATCACAGATTCAGGGCCAGCCTCAGCAATTTAGTGAGACTTCTCAGCAACCTAGTGAGATCATTTCAAAACAAAAAAATAAGTGGGGCTGGGGTTGTAGCTCAGAGGTAAAATGTCTCTGGGTTCAATCTCCAGAACCACACATGCACACACACAAAGTTATAAATCTGCTTTCTCTTACACATGAACATAAATTTCAGGCAAGTAAAAATTTTAATATAGAGCATATAATTATAAAACACTTGAAGAAGCTATTGGGGACCATTTTTTAGACTTCTGGGAAAAGCCTTGATTAGTGTGGCACAAAACAAAAAAGTCATTCAAAAAAAGACTGACAGATATAATAACATAAAAACTTAAAACTCCTCCTTTCATTCCTATATTTATTCTCTCAACAGATTTTTATTGAACACTGTCATGTTCCAGGCATAGTTCTAGTTTCTGAATATAGGATAAACAAAATGCATATAATTGCTACTATCATATATCTTAAGGGCTAGTGGCCAGGATAGAAAATAAATGAACAGGCAAATATGAACATAATTGCTAATTGTAGTGAGTTGTTAGAATGTAATTATTAAATATGGAAAACTTTCCCAAGAGAAAGTAACAGGGAAAAATCCCATTGAGCAGGCAAGAAAGACTCTTAGACTATATATACATAAAGCAAAGAATATTGGAGCCCTGGAGAATTAATATAGAACTAACCATTAGAAATGGAAATGTTCCATACATAGGGACCAGCTTATCCAAAGACCCCAGGGCTGGAAGACTCCTTAGTTTTCTGAGGCTCTGGCAGAACAGTTTTAAAAAGCTGACATGGATGAAACATAGAGAATAAGGAGAAGAGATGGGGTTGGAAAACTAGGTGTGAGTCGGCTCACATAGGAATCCACCGGAGATTTTTAATCTGAAAGAAATATGATTCCAGTTTTTAAAAATTAACCCTTAAAAATTCTGAAGCTACTTAGAAAAAAATGTTTTTGCAAAACTAAACACATAACTATCCTATGATCAGCAACTGCACTCCTTGATATTTATCCAATAGAAATAAAAACATGAAAATGCTTGTACTGGAGGTACAGTTTAATAATTCTCGAACTACTTTGAGTGTATACTGGGGCAGAACAAATTAAAAAATAGATGATGTATTGTAGGAGCGAGGTTTCTCACTGTTGGGAGGAAAGTTGCAAATAAGTAAGAAGGGAAGGCCAGCAGGAGCTCTGTGGTACTGGGTCAGAGTCAGAGACATCAGTGTGTGTTAATGTTTAGCTTATACAGACAGACAGAAACACAATTATGGGTATGCATAAATTCGTGGGTTAATATACAGACATGCGTTATTTAGCTGTTTCTGCTGAGAGGATCCAGAAGCAATGACTCCCCCATAATAAAAAACATAATATACAGAGTCCAGATCTTAGTATCTAAGCCTCATTATTCACTATAAGGAACAAGGGCTCCTTGGGGAAATGACTGATTTCTGGGTTGAGCCAGGGAAATTACCAGATGGGCCTGGAAAATCTTGCAGTGCCAAAAAGTAAGGAGATGTTCAACCAACCCACCCACCCACCCACCCACAAATGGATTAGAGGCATGTTAGACATGCAAGGATCGATGCTGGAACAGACAGGGAATAAAATAGCATAGTTTGGATTTTAAGCCAAATATGAGATATATCAAACCCACAGTGATACAAATTAAATGGAGAAGAGACAGTCTGACTTGCAGAAAAATTTCAAATAATACATAGATATTCTCCCTTTAGGAGGTAGAGTGTAATCTCCCTCTTTCAAGGGCAGGCGGAACTTGGTGAATTGCTTCCAAAAGATAGAGTATGGAAGGGGAAAAATAATAACTTAACAGAGGAGAAAGCTGGCAAACATTACCTTAACAAAATGGTTGGGGGCGAAGTCACCAGTGAGGTTGTAAAGAGTCATGTGCTCCTATGTCAGGTAACAAAATGAGCCCTTTACCTCTGTGGTTTTCTTTTCCCAAACATAATTCCAGCCTAATCATGAGTCAAATATTAGATAAAATCAAGTTGGATATTTTACATATATCTGATTAGTACTCCTCAAGGTAAAGAAAAAATAAGAAAAAACTGAGAACTTGTCACACACCAGGGGAGACTAAGGGGACATAGCAACAAAATGCAAAGTGGCATACTGGAATAGAAAAAACATTCATGGCAGAACTAGAAAACCCAAGTTTAGTTTATAGTAATACTCCAATTTTAGCTTCTTTATTTTGACATATGCAATGCACCACGGTAATGTGAAATGATCACATTGGGGGATGCTAAAGCTGGGTGAGGAGGATACAGGAATTCTAATTACTATCTTTGCAACTTTTACGCAGGTCCAAAATTATTCTAAAATTAAAAGTATATTAAAAGACTTGTATAAACAAGTTTATTGTAGCTTTATTCATAATTGCTCCAAATTAGAAACAATCCAGCAATAAAAAATGAACAAATGAAATATACCAAAATATGGCTGAATATAAAAAACATTATATTAAGGGAAGAAAAGTATCTTACATCAAAAAAGCACATACTTCTATCAGTCTGTGTTCAATTGGAAGAAAGAAACCACACAGTAACATAAGAAAGTTTAATATTAAATGTTATTAACTAAGTGGAGCACAGTGCTATATTCCTGTATTCCCAGTTTCTCAGGAGGCTGTGGCTGGAGGATCACTTGAGCCTTGGGGCAACATAGCAAGTCCTTGTCTAAACATAAAAATAAAAACAAATAAAAAACAAAAAAGGAAAGAAAAGAAAAATGCTAACTATAATAGAGGATTGTAATAAAAAAGGTTAGCTCTTAAGAAATAAAGAAAACTCTAAAGAGTATAGAATATATAGAATCAGCAGATGTGAGGAGCAACCACTGTTTGTAAAGGTGAAACAAGAGTATCAAAGATTCACTGAATAACAAAGAAAGAAATTGTTTTGGTCCTGGTGGAACTTGCTGGAAATCTGTTCTCTTTGGTTCTAGGGAAATCGGTTAATGGGGAACTGTCTCATGGAAGACACTCTTCCTCAAAACTGTTTGAGTTGGAGGCGGTGGGGATGCTGAGAAGAGCTGCTGGGTGGTGCTGGCTGCAGGAACTGGAAGGTGGAGAAACTACAAGTACCACAGGAGCTGGGTGCTGGAGAAGCTGCTGGGATGCAGGAGCTAAGCTCTGGAGAAGCTGTGTATTCTGCAGGAGCTAGGAGCTGGAGAAGCTGTGCAAGCTGCAGAAGCCTGTCGGGCAAGGGGGGGGGGGAGAGAGAGAGAGAGAGAGAGAGAGAGAGAGAGAGAGAGAGAGAGAAAGAAATATGAATATGAATGAATATGAATCCTCCGGCAGTGTTTCTCCTGTGCTCTCTACTGATAAAACTTGATGTTATGTCCACTGTCAAGGGAGAACTCTTTAAAGAGCCTATTCTGTTTTCAAAGAACAGGCCAAATGGGTGAATTTGGAGCTGAGATGCAATAAATCATTAACTGGCACAATACAGTAACTTTCTGCTTATTTGAAATTTTAAAAAGAGAGAAAACTAATTTATGACTGACTCTGGGGCTCTGGAGAGGTGAGAGACTGAAGAGATCCAAAGGGGGACTTTTGGTGATAGTGGTATAATGTTCTATACTTTGAGAGCAGTTTAGGTAACCAGGTATGAATTTGTCAAAATTCAAGACTTGTGTATTTTTGGTATGAAAACTGGAAACAAATCATATGCATGGTGAGGTATTTAGGGGGTAAATGTGTTAGTTCTTGCAGTTTATTTTGAACCACATCAAGATATATTATGAATCAACAGATGAAGAGATAGAAACACCAGAATAATCAAACACTAATGATATGAAACACCAGACTAATCAAGTGTTAATGGTAAGATCTAGGTACCATGTAGATCTAGGGGACACTGGTGCTTATGGTAAAATTATTTCTCTTCTCCTCCTTCTTCTTCGTGGTACTGGGGATTGAACCCAGGGGCATTCTACCTCTGAGATACACTCCAGCTCTCTTATTTATTTTTAGTTTGAAATAAGGTGTCACTGAGTTGCTAAGTTGCTGAGGGTTTCACTAAATTGCTGAGGATGGCCATAAATTCTAGATCCTTCTATCTCAGCCTCCCAAGTACTGGGATTATTGGCTTGCACCACTGTGCCTGATCTCAGTCTTTCTTTATGCTGGAGATACTTCAAAATTAGAGTTAGCAAGAAAAGATTAACTTAACTGCTGAAGGGAGGATAGACTTTTTGAAAAGAAAGGCAGAAGTGGGAAGATTGGTGAAGAGGCAGTTTGGGGGGATCTGTGAGAGATGATGGAAGCCTGCATTGGAATGGTGGAGGTGGAGGTGGAGAGAAATAGAATCAGTATAGTTTGGGGATGAAAGTGAGATGTAATAGTGATGGATTAGAGATAGGAGGTGAATCAGTAATGATGGGCAGGATTTGATGTTACATCATTAGGTTGATAGGGCTGTGGCAGAGAAGACTAAGAGAAATATGTTTGAAATATATGTGGGCTAAAATAAAGAATTCTGTCTTAGACTTGTGTATTAGATTTGAGATGTTTATAAGATATCTCAATGGAACTGTCAGGTAAGTTAGACTAGAAGGGAGATCTGAGCTAGTAAAATGTTAATGGAAGCCATTATGAAAATAATAACTAATTTGAACTGAATTGCACCCCTGACCCACAAAATTCTTATGTTGAAGTCCACCCCTCAATGTGACTGTATTTGGAGATAAGGCCTTTTAAGAGATAAGTGTGGTTAAATGATGTCAAGAGGGTGGGGCCTTAATCCTAGGATGGTAGGTATCCTCAGAAAAAGAGGAAGAAACATGGGGAATGTACAGAAAAGACGCCCAATGAGGATACAGTGGAGTCACCGCCTGCAAATCAAGGAGAAAGGCCTCACCAGAGACCGACCCTACTTAATCTTGGATTCACAGCCTCCAGAACTTTAAGAAAATGAATTTCTGTTGCTTAAGTCACCCAGTCTGTGGTATTTTGATATGACAGCCCTAGCAAACGAATACACTAGTCATACTATTTAGAGCCATGAAAACAGACATGGTCACCTGGGAAACAAATCTAAGAAGAATAGAGGGAACAGATTTGGGTCTTGAATAAAATTTTTTGGTTTTGTTTTTGGTACTGGGGATTGAACCCAGGGATGTTTTACCTCTGAGCTACACCCCAGCCCTATTTTATTTTTTATTTTGAAACAGGGTCTTGCTAAGTTGCTGAAAGCCTCACTACATTGCTGAGGCTGCCCTCAAACTTGTGATCCTCCTGTCTCAGTCTCTCAATACTGGGATTACAGGCATGTGTCACTACGCCTGGCTTAAGGAAGACCAATAATTAGTGGTCAAACAGGACAAGATAAAGCAGAAAATGTGATTGATAAGATTAATGCGAAACTTCCTCTTATGATAAACAGTCATAAAAGCCAAGAGAAGAAATAAACTTAAATAGGGGAGGCACAGCTGAGTTAAATGCTGCTGCTAGATCAGGAAAATCGATGGTGAACAAGTCCAGTGGAATAGGAAGCATGCTGGCTGAAACAAGAGCACTTTCTGAGCTGTGCATGGCAAAATATATTAAAAACAAAGTTAAAACCCAAAATAGATTGGGAGAAAAATATTATTTACATACAGACAGTACTATCTATAATAGTATAAAGAACTGCTATAATTTGATAAGACAGTGGAATAGGTAAAAATGGGGCAAAGGATGTGATCAGAATTCTTAGAAGGAATGTGATACTCAATTTCACTTACTCATTGAAATATCAGTTAACAATGAGACATTCTATTTTGCCTTTAGGTTGCAAAATATCTCATACTTTATAATATCCAAAGTTTACAAGGATATTTTCATATTGTTGGTGAGTATATAAGCCTTTTTGAAAGATAAGATAGTGTCAGGTACAGTGGGGCACACCTGTAATCCCAGCAACTTGGGAAATGGAGGAAGGAGGATCTCAAGTTTGAGGCTAGCCTGGGCAAATTAGCAAAATTTTGTCTCAAAATAAGAAAAAATAATGAAAAATAACAGGTCTGGGGATGGAGCTTACAAAGATAGTATTACTTTTGTAAAACAAAAATTCTTTTTATATTTTAGCCTTAATAACCTGATTTGAGTGAAGTATGTGGAAATGAGATAATAAAAGTAACGTCTACAAAAAGAAAAGAAAAGCCAAGTGAGGACACCCCCATGAAACAAAATTAAACCTATCTCAGCATTTTGGGATTACCTTGAACATTTCATGTTCAACAATGAGGCTTATAACACTGTGTGTTTTGTTTCCATATTTACATTTGAATGAATTTAAGTGGAGCTATAATCTAGAACTTGTAGAATTTTAAAAGTGAAAACTAGGTGATACAGAATGCTGTGGCGAGGAAGGGGAGGTGTAGAGATAGTATTTGGTCAGTACTGTAGGATTTGGAAAATGCATGGACAGTCTAGCTAAAATTAACTACCATATAATTGTCATCCTTAAATTCAGGAAATAGAATCCTTGAGATACGGGATGTGAGATTCTTTGCAGGGCTTTGGCTGCTCAATGTCTTTGCCACAGATCATAGGGGAGTACCACCAAAGACTGTGGTAGTCATGCATTTAATCAATCTACTGGCATAGACAGAGGCAGCTTCTCAGTATTGGGCCAGGCGTGATGGTGCACACTTGTAATCCCAGCATTTGGGAGACTGAGACAGGAGGATCTGGGTTCTCGGCCAGCTTCAGCTGCTTAGTGAGGCCCTCTGCAACTTAGTGAGACCCTGTTTCAAAATAAAGAATAGAAAATAGGGCTGGGGCTGTAGCTCGGAGGTAGAATGTCCCTGGGTTCCATCCCCGGTACCGAAAAAAAAAAAGAAATTGGGATGGGAAATTAGTGGTGTCTAAGATACATGGGCAGTAGTAATTCCAATAACTTTAAAAGCATCATTGCTACAACAAATCTCAAGTATAAGTGTATAAGTAACTAAGTGCCATTTTAACATAAATTAGAGACTAATATCTTCATTATCAGGAATGACTAAATTAGTATAAGTGATGATCCTCTATTAGGTATTTGAGTTCTAAAATTTCATTAGTCCATGCAGGTCAAAATTCTCTCAACAAGCTGAAGTTTCCTTCCTAGCCACCTTTGGGATTTAAACATTGTAGAAGTGGGGAATAAAATGCATAATTCTATTCTTTAAATACACAATTTCTAGATCCACAAGATAAAATTTATGGAAAACAACATAGGTACAAAGAGACAAGCTACTAAAAGAGAATTTAAAAAATAGAGTAACAAATTGGCCTGGCATGATGGCTTAGTCTTGTAATCCCCACTACTCTGGAGTAGGCAGGGCCAAGAGGCTCACAAGTTTGAGGCTAGCCTCAGTAACTTAGTGAAACCCAGTCTCAAAATAAGAAATAAAACACACAAAAAAAGTAACAAACCAACTATAAAAAAGATGTATGAAGAAGAGGTGATTTTGATGATACTGAAGAATTGTTAGATGTGACAGTGGTATTGTGCTTGTATTATGGAACATGTGTGAACATCTGTGATTTACGGTAAAGTACTTGGGCAAAGAATATAGATGAAGCTAATTTGGCAAAATATGAATGTTAATTCAAGGTGATGCGTATTTGGTGGTTCTTTGTACTTTGCTTTCTCTTCTTACATACATTTAAGTCTTAGGGAAGAGTTACAAACAATTGTTTATTGGATATGTAAAATTAATTTATGCTCACAATGCACAGTTTGAATCGCTTCAACTCAGGGAGCCTCAGTTTACTTATCTAGAAAATGAAAAGATTAGATTAGCTAACTATTTTTTTTCTTTCTAGACCAGAGAGGCAATGCAACAGAGACTCAAATACTCAAATGCCTACCTATACTAAGCAGATAACTACAATTAGTGAGTTGGTGGAATTCTTGCAGGCCTAAAGAATTCACACACACACACACACACACACACACACACACACACACACACATATATTTTCTGGTACTACGGATTGAACCCGGGCATTCTATCACTGAGGTACACATCCATCTCTTTTTATTTTGAAACACGATCTCGCTAAATTGATGAGGCTGGCCTCCAATCTGTGGATCCTACTGTCTCAGCTTCCCAAATACTGGGATTAAAGGCCTGTGTCACCCTGCCCGGCTTGCACACTGCCTTTTGATAACGTGGGCTGTCATCTAACCTTTTTCAAGAGAAGGAAATACAGGTTTTCATGTGAGATTCTACATCTTTAATGTTAATAAATGAAAATACAAAGAAAAATAAAACCATAGGAGTGTCGCTGGAGGGACCACCAAACTCTGGGAAGCAAGTTTGCGGTCTCTGCGTGGTCCGCCTTCTGAGATCAGTTAAGACATCTGCAGTTGGGCAGATGAGCCTGTAGAGGAAGCCATGAGATGAAGAGAGGAAAATCAGAATATCCAGGATGATTCTAGGGAGTGAAGTGTTTAAAAATAACCAGTCTGCCTAGGCCTACTTTCACCTGCAGTCGTAGCTAAAATCTACACAAATCAGCAAACGCCACTTGCAAAGATCTGTCCTAAGGTTGTTAGCTCTCCTCTTTGCCAGGCAGTTGGTCAGGTTAGCAGCGCAGTTCCAACCAGGGACCCTGTAGCCCTTGGGCTCCTAGGGCCACAGACTTTACACTGGAGCTCTGGGGCAGCGACCCGAGCGGTGTTCAGATGCAAAATCGTGTCGGCCTCTGGTAATCCCAGCGAACTGGGGCAGGAAGAAGATGCTTAGCTCTCAGGGACAGAGAAAATACTGCGGCGGGAAGTAGAGAATTCAAAACAGGAAGTCCCGCCTCCAACTCTGAGCGCTTCCTGTTTGGTAACTAAGGGCGCCGGACCGTTGCTAGGGCTCCCGGGCAACTTTGGCAGTGCTTCTGCGGGATTCGGGTGAGGCTCGTCCTCAGTACCAGAAGGCAGACTTTTGTTCTGCTCCCTGTGCGGGGTTCCCTACCGGTTTGCCATGAGCAACGAATTCCTGGCGGAACTTCACTGGGAGGATGGGTTTGCCATCCCAGTGGCCAACGAAGAGAACAAGGTGCTGGAAGATAAGGTGAGGCCAGGTGAAGACAACTGGGAGGAAGAACGAGAGTCTGTCGGCGCGGTTTTCTGTTTGTTTGTTTGTTTTGTTTTATTTTTTTGGTTGGCAGTACTACTCTAGTCCTTTTATTGTTTTCCTCCTTTCCTTTCCTAGTCTCAACCTTTCCATCTAATGTTCCCCCATGCCATCTTCCTCACTCTGTCTCTTTAGATAATTGTTAAGTATTTTGAAACTATAGCTGCGAGCTTTTTCCTTCCTTGAAATTAAGCGCAGCCGCAAGTCGTGGCTCACTCCTGTAATTCCAGGACTTGGGAGGCTGAGACAGGAGAATCGCAGGTTCGCTGCCAGCATCAGCAACTTAGTGAGACCCTCCTCACCTTAGTGAGACCCTGTTTCAAAATAAAGAATAAAAAAATAGGGCTGGGGATCGGGTTTGGGGTAGAATGCCCCTGGGTTCAATCCCCAGTACCGCAAAATCAAAACAATACAAAACAAAACAACAACAAAACAAACACAGCCTGGAAAGGGATCTCTGAGTTTTGCCTAGCAATCGTTATTTGCGCGGGTTTTCACGTATGTATGATAGTTGTGAGTTTCTGCCTATGATGTCTAAAGTTGGAAGGGACTCGAGATTCAAGGTATATTCCAACAAGAATGTAAAATGTACAGTTTAAGATTTTCAAAATGAGGATCATTTTATGTTGTGAAACTCATTTACTATGTAAGAACCACTTTACATCAACTACTATTCAGAGCACTTGTTAAAAAATAAATTGCAATTGGCTCAGCAAACTTTGAAAAACCTTTAGCAGTCAGTCTAAAGTTCCACGATACAGCAATCCGTTGTATGGAAGGGGCTTCGAGAGTGGATGATGCGTATGCAACTTTACAAAATAGAAGAGAAGGTTTTCTGTCCTCCAAAAAAATGAAAATGAAAATCCCTTCATCTTTTGAAAAGAATGAAAAGACTTTTCAAGATATTCTGACTTATTTATTCATGTCTAGTTTAGAAGGCTGAATTTTTTTCTTTTCTCAAATAAGGGCAACATTAGGAAATGTAAGAAATCTGTCACTGGGTATTGAGGAATTGTAAGTATCTAGCCCTGGGGTCATATCCTTCTTATCAATCCAGATTCCGTTTCTTTTCTGTAAAATAGAGAAAAGGAAAAATAATTATCTTATAGTGTTGTTGTAAGACTCTAAGGCATGATGTAAGTTAAATGCTAATGTTTAATATTATTGACACAATATTTTCCTTGCAAGACTGTATATGTAGATTACTTATATTGACTACTTAAAAAATTACAGAGCAGTGAAAAGAGAACAAATGAGGGCCATGATTGCTTTACTTGAATAAACTCTAAAAAAGCAACACTAAAAAAGTAACATGTGTGAGTGTAAGATATTCAAATAGAATAGATGGGTATAAACATATAAGAGATTGTATCATCAGCATTCTTGTAGGTATAATCTAAAAGATTGACTGTGCCAGGTGTGGTAGTGCATGCTTGTATTCCCAGTACTTGGGAGGCTGAGACAAGGAGGATTGCAGGTTCACAGCCAGCCTCAGCAACTTGTGAGGCCCTCTGCAACTCAGTGAGACCATTTCAAAATAAAGAATAAAATAGCGCTGGGGGTATAGCTCAGAGGTAGAATGCCCCTGTGTTCCATCCCCAGTACCACAAAACAGAAAAAAAAAATAATAAAATATTTACCACGTAATTTAGAGGAAAGAAGATTTTTTTTTTTTATGTTTCGGGTTCAGTCCATATGAAGCCAGGGACCTTGAATCTCAGGGCATGGGAACAGGAAGCAGAGAAAAGGAAAGCACATGGGCTGTGCTCATATCATGGAGGCTGGAAGCAATACAGTGAGCCAGGGGAGGAGGAACCATATTTATAATCTTCAAGGCTGCATCCCCAGGGACCACCTCCTCCAGCCACACCCTACTGGCTTACTGGGTACTACCCAGGTAAACCCATTACAATGGATTTATCCACTTCTGGGATAACAGCCCTCATGACTCAATTATACCAACCCTGAATATTAATAAACGAGCTCGTTAGGGGACATTTTATATCTAACTATAACAGATATCCCTTCCCCAAGTGCTCACTGGTGACTGTAGAAATGACTGTCATAACACTAAAACATTTCAGACATCTTGGTATAGAGCTATACAGGAAGAAGAAACAAATAGAATTATTAAAATGAAATTCTAGAGAGGAGAATTGTGAATTCAAGACCAGTCTTAGCGACTTAGCGAGATCTTCAGCAACTTTGTTAGACCCTGTTTCAAAATAAAAAAAGATGGGGGTATAGCTCAGAGGTAGGGTGCCCTGGGTTAAATATTCAGTATAAAAATGAAATTCTATTACATATCTTATTTATACACAAATATTAATTTTAGCATTTGCGAGAAAAAGAAATGAATTATATTTAGATACTACTTATCATAAGAGGAAATGATTGCACTAACTTCCTTTAAGTTAAGAAGCACAACTTAAAAAAATTAAATCATTAAATTATTGTTTTTAAAAACTGCTTCACTTATAGACAGTACTGATTGACTCCCTGCTTTTATTTTTTTAAATTTTTTGGTACTTGGGATTGAACTCAGAGGCATTCTATCTCCAAGCTACACCCCAGCCCTTTTCTACTTTTTATATTGAAACAGGGTCTCATTAGGTTGCTGAGAGTCTCACTATGTTGCTGTGGCTGTCCTTGAACCTGTGATCCTCCTGTCTTGGCCTCTCAAGTACTGGGATTACAGATGTGCTCCACCATGCCTGACTGTGCCTTTCTTCTTTTAAAGATGAAGAAATTAGTACTCTTACACTTTTTCATTTCTTTGCTTCCCACATTAAAATAATGGTTTTGTTATTTTTATATTATCCAGGTTTATTGTGTTTCCATTGAATCCAATGCCTTTATCACAAGTGTTAGTTTTATATTTAAATTAATTTATCAATGCTCACTGTAGTCACTTTTACTCTTATCTTTTTCTACTTTTTTTTTTTTTTTGCAGTACTAGGGATTGAACCCAGGGGCATTCTACCTCTGAGCTACACCCCCATCCCTACTTTTTTATTCTTTATTTTGAAACAGGGTCTCACTAAGTTATGGAGGGCCTTACTAAGTAGCTGAGGCTGGCCGCCAACCTGTGATTCTCCTGTCTCAGCCTCTCAAATACTGAGATTACAAGTGTGTGCCACCATGCCCGGCTGAATTTTTCATTTTGATTCATCTTTTAGCTGGTTGGATTTTATCCTTCAGTAGTTGTTTCAAGGAGGGCCCATAATACTATGCTTTTAGTTCCTTGCATTCTAGATTGCCAGTCTGTTTCCTACTTTAAGTTTATGTACCTCAAATCAGAATGTCAGATCTTCAAGATGCTCCATTGCTCTCTCTCCTTGTCTTGTGTTTTCTATTATGGACTGATTTACCCACAACACACCCATTTCCCAACTGTTAAATTGGGGATTCTCTTTTATTTATTTATTTATTTTTGGATTCTCTTTATATATCTACTTGTTTGATGTGCTATTTCCTAGGTCAGATACCTTCTTTTTTGTATTGTTTTCTTATTTTGATAGATACTTCCATAGAACTATATGCAGAAATATACACAGAACTATAAACAGAAATCTTACAGGTCACATTCTCTGACTATACACAATAGAATTTATAATAAATAATTTAAAATATTTTAGATTATTTATAAAATAATCTAAAAATATTTTCTATCTTAAATAGTTAGGCATGTTTCTCAAAATATACTCCTGGGTAGACCTTATATCAATGAGAAATTGAAAGGGAAAAATTTCCTTCTAGAAAACAAAATGAGACTGCTTCATATTCAGATTCATGGAAAACAGCAATCTTACTTAGAGAAAATGTATAGCCTTATATTGATTATTAAATAGAGAACATAAATGAGTAAATTGCTATTTTTCTTCCATAGATAAAAATTCTAACATTTTCTTCCATATTTCAGTGAATTGTGTTGTATACTCTCTGGCATGGGAAGATACAGCAAGAAGACATTTGTTTGCAAATTAGGAAGAGGGGCCTCACTGGGAACCAAATTGATCAGCATCTCAATCTTGGACTTCCTGGCCTTTAAAACTGTCAGGAATAAATACCCAGTCTGGTGTTTTTGTTATAGCAACTGAAACTAAGACACAAGATATATGAATATTTAGTTTTCTTTTGATTTTAGGTCCTTCAGCATGATAAAATGATTTATTATTTATTTATCCCTTTCTTTTTCTTTTCTTTTTTTTTTTTTTTTTTTTTTTTTTTTTCTGTACGGGGGATTGAACCCAGGGGCATTCTACCTCTGAGCTATACCCCAGCTCTCTCTTTTTTTTAATTCTTTCTTTTTTTTTTTTCTTTCAATACTGGGGATTGAACGCAGGGGCATTCTACCTCCGAGCTATACCTCCAGCCCTATTTTTTATTCTTTATTTTGAAACAGGGTCTTACTAAGTTGAGGAGTGCCTCACTAGGTAGCTGAAGCTGGCTGCGAACCCGCATCCTCCGGTCTCAGCCTCCCAAATGCTGGGATTACAAGTGTGCACCACCACGCCTGGCTATTTATTTTTGTAGCACTAAAATCACACTTGGGGGCTTTGTACATACTAGGCAATTGCCCTATATTGAACTACATCCTCAGCCCCCCAAATCATTTTTTTTTGGAGGTACTAGAAATCACATCCAGAAATCAAACCCAGGGCTACAATCATGCTAGGCAAGTATTCTACCACTGAGCTACACTGCCAGCCCACTATGGTAAAACTTGATAGGACTTTGGTTAATTATAGCATTTATTATTTACAGTTATCAAAGCTGCAAACTGAAAGATCAAGTTTGCAAGATCAGCTACGTGACTATGAAGATCGAATTAATGCTATGACTTCTCATTTCAAAAATGTTAACCAAGAATTCGCATTTACACAGGTACAGTAATACTGAAATTTATGTTGATTATATTATGTGTAGTCATGGAACATTTCACCGCATATTTGTATCTGTGATTTTATTTCAGAGATGCAATCAGAAACTTTAGAATTAAACTATTGTGAACATAACCTTGAACTTCAAAGTGGATAGAAAAAGGCTTTGTAAAATTAACTACTGCTACCAATTTTAAACAAAGTTAATTTTTATCAAAAACAATTAAACAATCTCATATCATTTTAAGCAGCAGTTAATATGATGACGACAGTGAGGAATGATGGCTATGAGCAGAAACAGAGCTAATATAATACATAATAGGGTTTGTCTCCTTTTAAATTTGTTAGTGCAATCCACTGGGCCATTTTGAGTGGCTGCTGATTGTTTATACACTTCAGTCACTGCAGTGGCATCATGGTATTTTATAGCTCAAGAATTAATTTTTTTGTGTGTGGTGCTGGGGATGAACCCAGGGGTATTCTACCTTTGAGCAACACCCCAAGCCCTACTTTATTTTTTATTTTGAAACAGGCTCACTAAGTTGTGGAGGGTTTCACTAAGTTGCTGAGGCTGGCCTCGAACTTGTGATCCTGTCTCAGCCTCCCAACTACTGGGATTACAAGTGTGCACCACCATACCTGGTTAAGAATTAAAATTTTAATGATACCTCATATTAAAAAGTTAAATTATATTCAGGAGACTTTGTTTAAGATATCTGGAAAAGGCATAATGTATTTTAGAAATACTAACACAAATATAATAAAATTAAAAATTGGAATGATGAAGTAAGCTTCTGTTTTATGAACAATCTATTTAACTATAGAAACGAATTCCCTGATAATACTCAGCAAATTTGGAATAAACAGATAAAACACTAGTGTTTTAGGAACTTCCTAAAAGACTAGTAGCTTTAATACTGTGAAATTACTACTGAGAGTCTCAACTT
Source organism: Graphiurus murinus (assembly GCA_004027655.1). Lineage (NCBI taxonomy): Eukaryota > Metazoa > Chordata > Mammalia > Rodentia > Gliridae > Graphiurus > Graphiurus murinus. The sequence continues at coordinate 29,878 of PVLC010003474.1, forward strand.
TGAAACACCAGCAATTAAAATATTCTTTTATTAAATAAAAATACAGACATGATTATATATATGAATATACTCTTGAAAATATTTATAATCATTAATTGGTTATATGATCACAATTGGATATATAATCAATTCAATATTAACATTCCATTTCCCAATTATTTGTAATCAGTAGTTATTATTTATAGATAAGTAATTAGTTTTAGCTTATAAGTCTCACCTTATAAATTTGGTTTTCTGTAGTTTTTCTAGGTCAACATAATATATGAAACCTGCTGACAATATTTTCTCCTAACAGTTCATTGAGTAACTTACAGTACTGAGCAGCATCAACTACACTGCAATCACATTCTAAAGTGGTGTAGGTTTCAGGGTAGTGGAAGTAGTAGTACTTACATAAGCAGCTTGTGGGAAGTTTTTCTGTCTAATGGATTATTATTAATATTTTATAATATTAAAATTTAAAAAGTATTTCTACTTCATATATTTTTCTGTAGTCTCTTTATAAAGCAAGGGAACATGAGATTGAAAGTGAAGAACATTTTAAGGCCATCGCTCAAAGAGAACTGGGACGAGTGAAGGATGAAATCAAACGACTAGAAAACGAGATGGATTCAATACGGGAAAGGAAAGTTGATAAGGAAGTATGTGTTGAAATGTTACTTAAAATTGCCACTGATAAAAAAAAAAATTGCCTCTGCATCTTCTCTCTCACCAAAGGAGCACTGTTTTTTTTTTTTCCTCTCTCTCTGTAGCAAAGGTGTTCATTAGTTTCCTGGCATTTACTTGTGTTGTTGTTGTTGTTTTATGACAATGAAAGGGCATCAAGCTGTGATTTGAATGAAATAATTATAGAATATTACATTCCTTCATTATTCATTCACCAGTTACTTATTGAGACTTACTATGTGCGAAGTCTCATGTTGGCTTCCTGTTATAAAATAATGGGCATAATAAATATATGTGCTATATTTTTAACAGTCCTGTCACTTTTAGTTCTGAATTCATTGAAAATTGTTACCTTTCATATTAATTTGTCACTTTTGTGACTCTAATATTAAGCTAGTTTAGCCTATTTCTCTCTCTTTAATTTTTAGTTACTTGATTTGGGAACTCTTTCCAAATTCTGATTCTATTCTTTATATTACATGTACACACACACACACACACACACACACATATATGTACACACATATATTTCTATATACCCATATATAGAAATACTATATACGGACATGCATACTTTCACATATATACATATTTTATTATAATTTTGTAATGTAACATTTATATATGTAATATGATTATATACCTGTTAAACTTATTTATGTATTATTGTTTTCTTTTATGAATGCTTATTAAATGACTAAATTTAGAGTTTTTTAATCTTTTTTACTATATTTACTTCAATTAGGAGTACTTCCAAAATTTCTATATAAGACACATCCACATATGTTTGAAAATGAGACTGAAGGGAACCTGTTGTGGGTTTTAGTTAGCATATCAAGCACTTTATTTTAACTAAGGTTGTGTATGTATATTTGGGGTAGCTTTGGTGGAGCAACTTAGGTTCAACTTTGGGTCATCTACTGTTTTCAACTTTGTATAATCATCTCTATTTCACAACTAAGGAATTAAGAATACAAGTATAAGCCGGGCGTGGTGGCACATGCTTGTAATCCCAGTAGGCCAGCCTCAGCTACTTAGTGAGGCCCTTGCAACTTAGTGAGACCCTGTTTCAAAATAAAGAATAAAAATAGGACTGGGGGAATAGCCCAGAGGTGGAATGCCACTGAGTTCAATTCCTGGTACCACAAAATAAATAAATAAATAAAGAATAAAAAATAGGACTGGGGGCATAGCCCATAGGTAGAATGCCCCTGGGTTCAATCCCTAGTACCGCAAAAAAAAAAAAAAAAAACCAAGTATAATTAAATATTGTATACTATAAATATTTAGAAGATAGAGACAGGATTAAATATTATATATCATAAATATTTAGAAGATAGGGACGGAATTTCTTCTTAATATGATTTTGTTGTATATAATGTTATGTTTTGTTTTAGTTTGTATAATACGTAATGTTTTATAATCTCCCTTTCTCTCACATTCCTTGGAAATTAGAATGGAATATTTAAAGCTACTCAAAAATTGGATGGTTTGAAGTGTCAGATGAACTGGGACCAGCAAGCATTGGAGGCCTGGTTAGAAGAATCTGCTCGTAAAGATAGTGATGCCCTCACTCTTCAGAAATATGCACAACAAGATGATAATAAAATTAGGGTGAGAAATTAAAATTGTTAGTTTTTCTCTAAGCCTGTAGTGTGTCATCTTTTTTTTAGCCTAAAATTATATTAACTGATTTTTAAAGCAGGGCCAAGGACTCTTTTAAGAATTTAATAAAGCCAAGTATCCTTTCCTTAGAAAAATGACTATACTCAAATGCCCACAGAGCTTTTATAGATTCTCCTTTCATCAATTATGGAGCCATGAACCTCAGGTTAAGAAATCATAGTTCAGAAGAATTCTTGAAACATTTTAGAAGAGAACATTTTATACTAGAACTATTTACTGATATGTTATCTATTTTGTCTCAAATATAATTTGAATTTTATAGTTTTTGCTGACTTGGGACTATAGTGCTATTGATTGATGTTATCATAATCATCACTTAAGATCCACTTATATCTGGTAATACTAACACATTATTATAAATATGCTATTTTCTAGTTGGCTTAATACCAAATATATTATTTTAAATATTTTCAAGTGGCAGATTATAACTTAATTTTTTGTAATTTAAAACGTATTAAAAGTCATTTTAGAAAAAAACTGAATTTTTATGAAGCTTTATGGAAATACATTAGCTCTTTGAGGTTAAAAAATGAGCAAAATATGATTTTATAGTTGGTTTAGATATCAAATAAATGAATAAATATAACATAAAATACTTAATGTTGGATATGCTATCTAAATTACTAAGATGAAAGTTATAAATATTTTGCATGTAACCACATCATAGGCACTGACCCTGCAACTAGAAAGACTGACTGTGGAATGCAATCAGAGAAAAAAGGTTCTTGACAATGAACTAACAGAGACTCTAAGTGCACAGGTTGGTTTAATGAAGATTTTTATTTCTTAGTTTTCCAAGTGATACTTGCAAAGTACTCAAATTCACAGAAATGTTGTTTGCTTTCTGACAGTTAGAATTGGACAAAGCAGCACAAGATTTTCGTAAGATTCATAACGAACGACAAGAACTCATTGAACAGTGGGAGAACACAATAGACCAGATGCAGAAGAGGGATCGGGACATAGATAACTGTGCTTTGGTAAAGAAGTTTGGTCCTTGTAATGTTTACTGTTTGTCTCTCTATATTGAAACCATTATTTTAAATGTAAATCATGTGATTATTTGAAAGTCACTTTTGTAGCAAGATTCAATAGTTTGGGTAAATGTTTTTCAAAGCTGAGTCCATATCCATTTAGAAGTGTGATTTTATGAAGATTATTTTATTATAGCATTCTAATGCCAGAAGACTGAATTCTCTCATCTCTGAATTGAGAAACAAATGCTATTGTAGTAAAACCAATGTCCTGACTTACCTGTGATTGCCCACGGTGCTTTGGATTTAGCATGTATGCCATTTAGCAGTAAGTTACAGGTGTAGGGAAATGAGCCTTGGTATATAACTAAGAAAGAAAGGGAGTCAAATAAGATGCCCCGACAGCTATAAAGTTTCAACTTTTGAAGCTGGGCATCAATAATGATGTAGAAGCTCAGAAGGGGAGGGGACAGTACAGTGGTAATACTAGAGTTGTCACTTGTTACTCTTAGAGATAATTTAGGAGAACATTTTTGGGAAATCAATAAGGAATGAAATATTGGTGAGTAAGGTGGAAAGATTGGGAGGCATTGGGAAAAGGAAATTGAGGAAAGAAAGCAGCAAGAAGCTGTGTTAAATTCCGCTTAGAGCCTGGTGTGGTGGTGCAATGCCTGTAATCCCAGTATGTGGAGGATCACAGGGTCAAGCAGACCAGCCTCAGGAATTTATTGAGGACCTCAGCAACTTAGCAAGACCTGTTTTAAAATAAAAAATAAAATAGAGCTAAGAATATAGCTTGGAGGTAGAACGCCCCTGGGTTCCATTCTCAACTCTCTCTTCCCCCTCCTCCACACAAAAGAATTCTATTCTGAATCTGCTCCATGAAAAGTCAAGTAGCAAAGGCAACTGGTAGTTTAGGTTTTTTTCTGTTTTTTTGTTTTTTTGTTTTTGTTTTTTTTTTTTTTTTTTTTGCGGTACTGGGGGTTGAACTCAAGGGCATTCTACCTCTGAGCTATACCCCCAGCCCTATTTCTTTTATTCTTTATTTTGAAACCGAGTCTCACTAAGTTGCGGAGTGCCTCACTAGGTAGCTGAGGCTGGCCGTGAACCTGGATCCTCCGATCTCAGCCTCCCGAATGCTGGGATTACAAGCGTGCGCCACCATGCCCGGCTGGCAACTGGTAGTTTAGAATCCTGATAGTTGGATATGGTTTACTTGTGATTCTTTTATTTTAAATATCTGTAAGAGACTAATGCTTTATCAACAAAATGGACTATTCCTCACTAGGAGGAATGAGGGAAAACCAATTTTACTATGAGGTCGTCTTAATTCTTACTTCTGATATTGGTATCTATTTCTTAACCTCTTTTTTCAAGCATCAAGTCTTGACTGCTTCCTCTATGTCAATCAAATGTACCAGATCCAAGATTATAGATCCACAACTAGTGTTCTCATACCACCCCATGTCCAAATTGACTCAGCCTGTTGATTTGGCAGAACATATAATTAGCAGCTGTATGCTCCTCTTCATAGTGGTTTCTTATTTTCTGGTTGACATCTCCTGACTGTCTGTGTTGTCAGAGACTAGGGAGGTGCTGAGAGGTGGTGTCTTTAGGCAATGGGATACTTCTAAGTGTTTAACAACTGTTCTCTGAGAACAAAACAAAGTAGAACAAATGAAAACCCCGCTGACTTAAGCATTTCTGATTTTTATGGTGTAACTACATCCATACCAATGTAACTCCACTGAACAGAGTTGAGAAGAGATGTGAGAATCAGTTCTTGTAAGTCAGTGAGAGCTGGGTCACACCATTAGAACGTCCAGATGGTGTAGGTAAGGTAAAAATTTTCTTTACTCTCTTAAAATTTCTGGCTAGGACTAACATAAAATAGACTATCAGGAGAAAAGCATACAAATTGTATTTGTACATACAGAGAGCCCTCACCAAAATGAATACATACATACATACATACATACATACATACATACTTACTTAAAGAAATAGCTAGGCCTAAATGCTTATTTATTAGGTTGAACTGAGAGTTGCAATTTTGGAAAAGTAACTAGGAAGATAGAATTAGTTTAATAAGATTTGTTTGTCCAGATTTCTCTTGGCCTTGACTCTTTGTCTTTCGTGATAGAAATGTCCTTAGTTCTCCTGTTACAGGAAGGGTACCTTCCACATAGGAGTTTTATCTCTTGCTTTCAGGGGAGGGAGGAAAGTTGGAGTACCCTTCTTGGGATTTTCTCTTTTTCAAGTATCTTTAACTTAAGATGCCCATAACCTGAAGTGATATATTTTGGGGTGGCATATTTTGATCTTCTATATCTGAAACTACTCTTTTGTTCCTCTTCCTCCACAACAATGTCTGCCCTCTCAGTGCTTGCTTGGCAGGAGTCTGGCCATACAATTCTGAAATTGGTTTCTCAAAAGAATATTTAGAAAAGAGAAAAATATTTTTCTCTATGCTTTTATTCATTGTAGAAATATTGAGGTATTATTATAAGCATCACCTATATGAAAATTTAACATAAGTAGCACTGTTAAAAATATGAATGTGAAAGTAGGTATTAAAGCATCTGCCTCAGTGGTAGAAAGATAAAAATAATGCAGGAAAATTTACACTGATCATTCAAAATATTTAACTATAGGAAGTTTTGACATGTCTTTTGTCGAATGAGCACAATGACTGTACAGCAAATTAGTTTAGCTGCTATGGAGATCATGTGGGGATTCCTCAGAAAACCAGGAATGGATCCACTATGTGATCTGGCTATACAACTCCTGGGTATCTTTCCAAAGGGGCTGAAATAAGAGATCTATAGTAATATATGCATACCCATGTTCATAGCAGCACTATTCACAAGAGCTAAATTATGGAACCAACCTAGATGTCCATCAACAGATGAATGGATTACAAAATTATGGGAAATAAGCAAATGGAATTCTACTCAGCAATAAAGAAGAATAAAATAATGTCATTTTGCAAGAAAATGGAAGGACCTGGAGAACATTATGTTAAGTGAGATTAGCCAGTCACAGAAAGTGAAGGGGCATATGTTTTCTCTAATATGTGCAAGCTTGGAGCAATTGGAATACCAGAGGGACTCCAGATAATGGAGGAGAAATCTCACTGGAGCCAGAGAGGTGGCCTAAGGGAAGGGGAGAGGGAAGACTGAGGTTCATTAGTGGAAATACTACCATCAACTATGTGTACATATGTGAAAATACCAATGCCAATCTCAGTATTTTGTATTGGGAAGGGGAGAAATGGGGAGATGGGGGAGTCACCAAGTGCTGTGTGCATGTATGTCATTGTCAACATGATTTACATTATGATGTGAGACTATAATGCACCAATAAAAGCATATAAAAATAAAATACCTTCTCAAGGTCAGTTTAGTGATTGACTTAGATGTGTTCATGAAGGTACCTTCTGTTAAGTCAAATTCTTTGTTCACCTAAGGATTCTCCTTCTTCATCTGGAGTCCCTCTTATGTCCCATTTTCTCCCTAGCTTCCACATATTAGGGAGAGCATTCGATTTTTAACTTTTTGTAACTGACTAATCTCATTTAACAATGTTTTCCAGTTCCATCCATTTCTTTGCAAATAACATGATTTTGTTCTTCTTTATGGCTGAGTAAAATCCCATTGTGTATATATCCCATAGTTTTGTAATCCACTCATCTGTTGATGGACATCTTGGCTGTTTCCATAGTTTGGCAATTGTAAACTGCAGTTATAAACATAGATACACATGCGTTGGTCTGATAGTTTGGTTTCCTTCTTTTGGAAAGAGGTATTGCTGGATCATATGGTAGGATCATTCCCATTCGTCTGAAGATCCTCCATACTGTTTTCCAAAGTGGTTGCACTAATTTGCAATCCCACCAACAATGTATTAGGGTTCCCACTTCTCCACACCCTTGCCAGCATTTGTTGTTGTTCGTGTTCTTGATGGTTGCCATTCTGATTGGAGTTAGGTGAAATCTCAAGGTAGTTTTGATTTGTATCTCTCTGATTGCTAATGATGTTGAACATTTCCTCATACATTTATTGGCCATTTGTATTTCTTCTTTTGTCAAGTGTCTATTTAGATCCTTTTCCCATTTTTTGATTGGGTTATTTGTTTCCTTAGCTGCGAGTTTCTTGAGTTCTCTGTATATCCTAGATATTAGTCCTCTATCAGAAGAGTAGCTGGCAAAAATTTTCTCCTACTCTGGGCTCTCTGTTGAGGTTCTTGATGGTTTCCTTTGCTGCACAGAAGCTCTTCAGTTTAATACAATCCCATGTATTGTTCTTCCTTTGAGTTGCTTATGCTTTTGAGGTCTTGAGAAAGTTTTGACCTGTGCCTATGTGTTGAAGTGTTGGGCCTATGCCCTCTTCAAGTAGCTGCAAGCTCTCTGGTCTGACTTCCAGGTCTCTGATCCATCTGGAATTGACTCTTGTGCAGGGTGAGAAAGTGGGGTTTATATCCATTTTCCTGCATATGGTTAACCAGTTTTGCCAACACCATTTGTTAAAGAGGCTATCTTTTTTCCAGTGTATGTTTTTGGCTCCTTTGTCAAAAGTCAGTTGACTGTAAGCACGTGGGTCTGTTTCTGAATATTCTATTCTGCTCCATTGGTCTATATGTCTGTTTTTGTGCCAATACCATGCTATTTTTATTACTGTGGCTTTGTAGTAAAGTTAGAAGTCAGGTATTGTGATACCTCCTGCATGGTTCTTATTACTAAGAACTACTTTGGCTATCCTGGGCTTTTTGTTGTTCCAAATGAATTTAAGGACTGACCTTCGTGAACACATCTAAGTCAATCACTAACTGACCTTGAGAAGGGGGGAGGAGGAAGGAGTGGGGAGGGAATTGGGGAAGGGTTAAATGAGAAATGTATGCATGGATATCTTTACCTATACTAGCTTGTATCTAACAAAGATGTGTGATTACAATGCACCAAATAAGGGAAAGATGAAAAAAAAAAAAAGGATTTGTTAAAGTTACACCAGGAGATTTTTGATCTACGTAATGGGGAGCCCATTTCTATTAAAGTGGCACAAACAGCTAAGACATTTGTAGATCAGCTTCAATCCTTGGTACCTACCTGGCCCTCCTTTACCTCCTTGCTGGGAGGAGTTATCAGATTAGCAGCAATAGTCATTCTAGGCTTATGCATTCTACCACTTGTTGTACGCCTTGTGATCAATGCCTATGTTAGTATATGAGCAGATTTACATGGAATAAAAATGCAAGCACTGCCTCACACAGGGCCTGGTAGTCAATGACGGGTTCGATTTTCTCAGGGCAATATCAACGTAAGACAGGGCTTGTTGAATGATTCATCGAGACCCCATGATGGGTATGATTAAGCACCTGGTAGGAAACGACCTAAGACAGGCACAGTCCTTTTTGCATTTTAAAATAAAAATGGGGGAGTTGTAGAAGCTCAGCTGGGCCCTTTCCCCCCTGGCAGTTGCTATCTGCATATATGAGTAATTATACTGACTTCTCCTATAGCTACACTGGCATCTCGAAGTCTGGAGATTGCTCCTAGGATGTGTAGATGAAAGACCCTCCTACTTCTTAGGAAGTAAATATATGACCCTAAAGGATTATGGCTTTATGACTCTAGAAAGTTTGCTTTACCAGGCTATGTTAAGAATGTGGGCTATACGTGTAAAACGAAGAAGTGGTGCTATTTGTGATCTGACAATGATTGATATGTCATAAATGTTTATGTAACCCTGTTGTACTCAAGAAATATATAAAAAAAACCGTGCTGAAAAAGAAAAAAAAAAAAGAAAAGAAAAGAAAATACAAAAGAATAGTGTTAATTGTTATAGAAAACATATGGGCCGGGCGTGGTGGCGCACGCTTGTAATCCCAGCATTCGGGAGGCTGAGACCGGAGGATCCGGGTTCTCAGCCAGCCTCAGCTATCTAGTGAGGCACTCCACAACTTAGTGAGACCTGGTTTCAAAATAAAGTAAAAAATAGGGCTGGGGGTATAGCTCAGAGGTAGAATGCCCCTGAGTTCAATCCCCAATACTGCAAAAAAAAAGACAGAAAACATATGGGAGTACTATATTAAATAAGTTTAAAATATCTTTAAAAAGTACATTACATCTCCAACACACATTCATTTAATTTGCTAATATGTACAATATTACATGCAGCATTTAAAAATGTATTTATTTCAGAATACATATCCCCTCCTCAGTCTCCTAGGATTAGTTGTTTGGTAGAATTTTGTTTGAGAAAACGTAAAAGAAATACTATTATACTATTAGGGTAACATTCCTTCTAATTCATCAAGATCTGTTGCTCTCAGAGTCACTTGTGAAAACTTCATCTGATCTTTTTGTTCCCCAGCTTTAAAATTGTTTTTGTTGCACAGTGCTTAAAAGTTGATCCTCAGCTGGGCATAGTGGCACATGCCTGTGTAGAGACTGAGACAGGAGGATCACAGGTTTGGGGCCACCCTCAGCAACTTAGTGAGACTCTTAGCAACCTAGCAAGACCCTGTTTCAAAACAAAATATAAAAGTAAAATGAAATGGGCTGAGGATGTAGCTCAGAAGTAGAATACCTCTGGGTTCAATCCCCAGTACCACCAAAAAAAAAAAAAAAAAAAAAAAAAAGACCCTCTTTAAAAAATGGTATCTTAATTTCTTCATAATTTGGTCCTAAACCCTACCTTTCCAGCCTTATTCCTTTTTTCTGTATCTCACCTCTCATTCCCATTCCTGTCTTTCTGCCCTACATTACATTAGAAACCTTATGTATCTCCATGTTTATGCATCTGACTCCAATGATACCTCTTGAGTAGTGTCTTTTAGTAACTTCTCTTGGGTAGAATTCATCATTTCTTTGTTCCCATAGTACTTTGTGCCATTTCAATTACTGTAAAACATAAAAGAAATACTGAAAACTATATTCCATTTATTATTGTATATTCCATTTATTATTGTATCTGTAAGACCAGCAAAGGGCCTAAGTAATGAGATTGTAGTGGAAACAAACTGTTGTCTTTGAAAGATGGAAAACAGTAGTCTGTAAAATATTTGAAAAATTTCATTAAGACTTATTTCTATGTGAAAAATATTTAACACTATTGCATCTTTTTAGGTGTTATCCTTCCTGTATAAAGGTCCAACTGTTTTTTGTTGTTTTTTTTTTTTATTCCTTTAGCAAGGTTCCAGATAAATGAAAGAAAATATAGAGACCTTTAACAACATGAGTTTATAGATACTGGTGTGTAGCATGTTAATATTTTATTTTTATTCATACAAGCATCTTTAAAAATGTTCTCTTAAGTGTTTTGTTAAATACAAACTGAATATAAGAACAGAAAAATTAAAATGAAATTTGTTTTAGTTTTAGTTGTGTTATATTAAATATTTAAGTAAATATATTTGTTTCAATCCTAGGCATTAGCAAAGACAAAGCAGGAAATAAGAGAAAAAGAAATTTTGATTAAAGAAAAGATCAAGTTTCTCGAAAGTGAGATTGGGAATAACACAGAGTATGAGAAAAGAATTTTTGCTGCTGACCGTAAAGTTTTAAAATGTAGAGTAGAATATCAGCAACACGAAGATAGTAGAAATCAGCTGAAGGATGAGGTATGTCAACTACATGAAAAGTGTTTTTTTTCTTAATCTCTTTTATGGAACTTTCCAGACACCCCCACCGAGCCCTTGAATGGCAAGGTGCTAGGGAGTGCTGTTCCCATCACAGGCTTCGTGAAGGCCTCTCTGCTGGACTTGTGCAGTACACTACAGGGTCTGCCCACCGTATGTGGTGTTCTATAAGGTACCAAGTGACAAGACAACAGGTAAATGTGAAGATGTATGTTGACCCAGAATTACGAGTGATAACTTGAAGTGTCTTCTCAATGCTGCATGTGTTTGTATAATTTTAACTCACATTCTGCTAGAGCTGTACTTAAGTTCAGATTCTCACTTTGTTAAGGGATAATATTTTGATCTGTTAGTAGGCTAATGTGATTATGAAGTACCTTAAAACAGAATGAGAGGACAGAACCCCTCTGCTTTGTTTTCTTCTTTTGCAGGTATACATGTCAGTTAGACTATTTCATAGATAGCAAGTAGTTCCCTAGTTTGCAATAAAAAGATCTTAACATTTCTGTGTTGAGGCCATATTATCCAAAGTTACTACTATGTTGATAGAAAATTGGAACATTACAGACCATTTTATTCTACAAAGAGTTATACTTTTTAATCTCTATTACAGGAGGAAAGATTTTTTTTTTCTGTCTAAAGAGAATGATTATATAAGATCTAGCTGGGTGTAGTGGTGCATGCCTTAATCTCAGTACTTGAGAGGCTGACACAGGAGGATTTCAGATTTGAGTCAGAGAGTGGTAGCTTATCAAGATCCTGTTTCAAAATAAAAAAATAAAAATAAAAAGGGCTTAGGGTGTAGCTCATAAGCAGAGATCTCCTGGGTTCAATCCCCAGTACCATACACACATGAAGATCTTAAAAAATAAATATTTTTTGCCTAAATTAGAGGTCACTCCTAATAGCTCATTCCTTTTTTATATATACTTTTATTGATACATTGTAGTTTCACATCATAATGTAGTTCAGTGACAGGGACATACATACATGTACATAGTACTTGGTGAGCTTCCCCCTGGATAAATGGCTTGTTTTTAAAAATTTCAGAGTTTAAACCAATTACGGGAAAGAACACAGGAATTTATTGCTTCATTCACTCCTTCATTCACGATTTATTTATTGAGATATAATTCACATGACACCATTAATCTTTTTAACATGTACAGTTCAGTAGTTTTAAATTTGTTCACAGAGTTGTTTTTCCACTTATGTAAAGACTAACATTGGCATTCTAATAGGGATTGTATTGAATCTACTTTGGGTAGTATGAACATTTTGATGGTATTGTTTCTTCCAATCTGTAAACATGAGATATATTTCTATTTATTTCTGACCTCAACAATTTCCTCTATCAGCACTTTATAATTTTCAATGAGTCGATCTTTCACCTCCTTGGTTAAATTTATTCCTAAGTATTTTAGTCTTGTTTATTGTAATGTTAATAGGATTTAAAAAAATTATTTTTCATATAGTTTGTTGTTAGTATATAGAATTGAACTGGTATTTGTATGTTCATTTTGTATCCTACAACTTTACTGAACTTATTAGTTCAAATATTTTTTATGGAGTCTGGGTTTTTGCAAAGGTTCTTAATGAAGGAGAAAATTCATGTTTAGATTTGAATATTTGATATTAACAGTCATATTTTCAAATCTCTTGAAATTTTCCAAATCCACTGAAACTTGAATGATTTTCATGAGCACTTTGTACAGAAATTTACTTGGATCTTGAGCAGGTCTAATGATGTTGGACATTTCAGCATTTAACACATATTTCAGCATTCAACACATATATGAAGATATTTATAATTTGCTAGTATCATAAAACAAACCATTTAAAATTTGATAGGAGAATCAATAAGAAAATCAGTAAAGAGGTATTTTATGTTTTTATTGGTGCATTATAATTATGCATAATAGTGGGGTTCATTGTGATATTCATACATGCATCTAATATAATTTGATCAGTGTCATCCCCCAGTAGCTTCTCATCCTCCCTCCTCTCCCAACCCCCATCCCATTCCTAGTAAAAAGTTACTGTTTTTATGGATGTAATGTAGATTAGAACTTAAAGTGTGCAGACTAGAACTTCTCAGAAATGAGATTAATTTACAAGCTATAGAGAAATAATTTTTTTCTGTTAACAAATAAATAGCTCGAATCTTTAAAAGCCACTGTGAATAGGACTTCCAGTGATTTAGAAGCTCTGAGGAAGAATATTTCCAAAATTAAGGGGGACATTCATGAAGAAACAGCAAGGTAAGAAAAAAGCTATTTAAATATGTTCATTTTTTTTTTTTTTTTTACTGACTGTGGGAAAGTATTAAATGCTCAAGATTATTTTTGTTAAATAACTGAACAGTTATAACTACTACTACTGGCTTTTTTATCACAAATGTTCAAGAGCAATTTTTTATAGTGTATTAGATATATAGTGATAATAAAAAGGCTTTTAGAAAAAAATTCTTCAATTATATAAAGAAATCTTAGGATAAACTGTTCGTTGCATTAAATGCTTTGGGGGCTTGTTCTCTATCTTTTTCCTCATAAACCCTGTTTAGGTTACAAAAAATTAAAAATCATAATCAGACTGTAAAAGAAAAGTTAAACCTGTTAACTGAGAAAACCATGTCTGTAGAAGAAAAAGCTACTAATCTGGAAGACATGCTAAAGGAGGAAGAAAAAAGTGTAAAGGTAAAGTTTACTTTTACTTTTTAAAAAATCATAGAAAACTTAGCGCCAGTGAATTAACTAGACTCTTGGGATCAGAGAACTGGGAAGCCTGGTAGGAGGCCCTGCACCACTTACAGCATTTCTCTTTGATGCTTTTAAAGGCATCCCTTCCATTGTGCCCTGGATTCTGTTCCTTTCCAATGCTTACATGCATGTTCCTACCATCATCTATGTATCTGTTGGTAGCATACCTACATATCTTGAAAGATTCCCCTGTTTTACAGCTGGTTTCTTCCTGATTATCATTTTATTTTGTGATCAGATTTATTATCATTTATTTTGTGTAGACTTGATGGTCTACATCCATTATTTATATTTCATCCTCATCTACTATCTCTAATCTTACAATCTGCACCATTTTTTTGGCAAGCAGAATCACTTTATTGGCATCCTCTTCTACTCCAATCTCTGGTGTGTTGGTAGCAGTAAAGCCAATTTTTGAGAAGCTGGAAAAGATTGTTTCACCATTTCCTTTTTGAAAACTTCAAAGTGACCTACAAGTGTGGCCTGAGACTGTAGGTGTTACATCTTGCTTTTACTTTTTTTTTTTTTTTTTTTTTTTAAGGGACAGAGAAGGTAGGGAGGAAGATGAAGTAGGGACAGCTTTAGATGGTGGCAAATCCCTGAACATCTTGTGAGGCTTATGTAAAATATGGCTTCACTTACATTTGGATGGAATCTAGCTTCTTTGAATGTGCCATAAAATTTCTTAGTATGTAGTCATGTAGGGATCTTGACATGAGTGGTATTTGAGTTCAAATAATACAATATTATTAAAACAAACAAACAACTACTGCTGGATTTGGTGGCACACACCTGTAATCTCAGTACTTGGGAGGCTGAAACAGTAGGATCACAGGTTTGGCACCAGCCTCAGGAACTTAATGAGACTCTCAGCAACCTAGCAAAACCCTGTTTCAAAAACAAAAAATAAAAATAAGGGTTAGGGGTATATCTTGGAGGTAGAATGCCTCTGGGGTCAATCCCTATATTGCAAAACAAAACAGAAACAAAAATGCCCAGAACCAAAAACTTGTGGTTTTCCCCTAAATCTCTCATGCTTACATGGGATAGGACAATAAATGTTAGAACCTACTAGAAACTTGTAGAGTAAAAGTCATATGAAATAAACCTTCTGCTCACAGAGAATAAAAAATCTGACATTTTTAAAGAAATTAGCTAAATTAGAAAACAAAAAGGTTGGCAGCAGATATACTGATGGTGTTCTAGCAGGGCTATGTTCATTATGTTGGTTTTCATTGATCTTGGCATTTGTTTGTTTAGAAAAAGCCTAACACTACATTTTCTGGAGATACATTGTGTTATTTACCACAAAGCAATGACTTTAAAACCCTGCCATGGCAACCTTGGGGAAGGTTTTTATGTCCAGTTAAAATAGTCTAGTATATGATAAATAATGCATTATCAGCTATTTCTTGCTTTGCGAAGATTACAATGTGCCAACCACAGGCTTCTTTTGTTTCATCTTGAGATTCACTGGCTGCTTTCATGGGCATAAGAACACAAAATTATCTGTGCATTTAAAATGATGAAATTCAATTTATCTTGGCTTGATAGGTCAACCTGAACTCTAGAGTACATTGGTGGTGAAGTTTCTGCGTCAAGATAAGTTTGCCTCTGAGAGGAGCAATAGGAACAGGAGACTTGTTTCTGTCTCCTAGAGGGATGCATATGAAAGGCCACCTGGAGGCAAAATATGAGTGAGGGTAGTGCCAACAGTGTGCTGGGGCCAGCCGCTGCCAGCTCTCAAAAGCCAGTGGTTAAATTCTCAGAATTGTTTTTTAAGTTGGCTGCTAAACACAGCTATGATTAAAAATCAAGTTATATAGACTTATAGTTGAACAAGTTATATTAAAATAAAAATGACATGAATCACTTTTAAATTATTTTTTACTACATTTTACTATTATGTGTGATCTTCAGGTTAAAATCATATCTTTTATATCTGTATGTTGGAAATTCTACATAATGATCTGCTTCTGTGTATCTCTTCCCAACATTGCCTTTAGTGGAATCACGTTAGTGGCTTGAAACTGCCTATAGTTGGGAGTGTTTACACCGCGGAAGTCATAGTCTTTCCCTAACTCCCCATCCACTGGAGTGCTAATGAGTGAACATTTACCTGTTCACCACTTGATGGCGCCCAGACAAGGAGATCGGATGATGAGACTTCTTCCCTCGTACATCCTCAAGACTCTAGTCGACTTTGTGAGCTTATGGACCATAGATCTCCAGTGGATGTTATTTTCTGAGGAAACCTGTAAAGTGTCCTAGTTCTGAGGCTAGAGCAATGTGGGATAGAATTAAGATGACAGAACCAAGTACATGAAACCGGAACAGAAAACTATGAATCCAGCCTACTAGAGTAGATCATAATAAATGTTTAGAATTTGTTGAAATTGCACCTGGGGCTTTATATTCTCAGGGGCTAAATGCTGGGAGGGTTTCAAGTTTATCTACGAGCTCCTAAGTTATAATGTTGACTGTCTTGGTCAACATTCTCACTGCCGTGATTCATTAGAGGAAGGTAGATTTATTTGCTCACAGCTTTTGGAGTTTCAGGGTTCAGTCCATGTGAGGCTAAGTCTGCGGATCTGTGGGCATGGCGGCAGGAAGCATAGAGAGGTATAGAGCAAGGGCTCTCTCTCTTACATAATAGCAGCTGGAAGCAAGAGACTAAGCCAACAAGGGAACTCAAAGACAAAAGCAAAGTCTCTAAGGCCAAATCCACAGGGATCCACCTTCTCCAGCTAACATACCACCTGCCTGGGTTACCACCCAGTAAATCCATTACAATGGATTTATCCACTGATGAGACTACAACCCCCTTGACTCAATCACATCAGTGTTGAACTTTAACACATGTGCTCCTCATTCTCTTATCTAATCACAACATTCATATGAACAAAATATTTCTAGATACCAGTTTCATTGGCCACTGTCGCTCTCATTGCCAGGAAATACAAGTTCAGCTGAATATAGTGAAGGACGTGCTGTTTAAGAAGGTTCAGGAGCTGCAGGCTGAGACCACGAGGGAAAAAGCTGTCATGTCAGAGATCGAAGGGACACGCTCCTCGCTGAAGCACCTCAACCACCAGCTGCAGAAGCTGGATTTTGAGACCTTGAAGCAGCAAGAGATTATGTACAATCAGGTAGGTGTTGCTCTTGTGAATGTCTCCTATGTTGGCTCGTTATAGTTGTGACGTCCAAGATGCCCCAGTGTCCCATGAAAACAAACCTTTCTCAGCGCTCCTTTGGGAGGATGGACAGATGGAGAAGGTGGGATAGCCTGTTAAGTCAGTGTAGGTCAGGGGAGCCGTAACAGCTATTTTTTCCCTCTGAAATAAACAAGAAAGATGAGAGACAACTCTAGTGAGGAAGAACCATGCTTAAAAAGGAACTGTAGCAACTAGACCCAGAGTAAAACAAAAATCATGAGATACCCAAAACCTAGAAAAACTGTGTTGATTCTTCTTTGTGCAAAAAGACACATCTCTACCCACCCTAGCCAATAGAGTGAAAGTATTTTTCAGTATTTATTTATTTATTTTTGTGGTACTAGGGATTGAACCCAGGGGCATTCTACCTCCGAGCTATACCCCCAGCCCTATTTTTTATTCCTTATTTTGAAACAGGGTCTCCCTAAGTTGCGGAGGGTTTCACTGAGTCTCTGAGAGTGGCCAAGAACCTGCAATCCTCCCACCTCAGCCTCCCAAGTACTGGGATTACAAGCATGCGCCACCACGCCTGGCTTAGTTTTTCTCTATTTAAAAATATTTATATATACATCTTATTTATATTTGTATTAATTTCTTTTTTATTTACTTATTTTTCTGGATTAAACAATTCTTTGGGGGGGTACTAGAGATTGAACCCAGGGGCATTCCACCTCTGAGCTAGAGCCCGGACCCTATTTTAATTTTTTTTTTTTTTGGTACTGGGGATTGAACTCAGGGGCATTCTACCTCCGAGCTACACCCCCAGCCCTATTTTTTATTCTTTATTTTGAAACAGGGTCTCACTAAGTTGCGGAGTGCCTCACTAGGTAGCTGAGGCTGGCCGCGAACCTGGATCCCCCAGTCTCAGCCTCCCAAATGCTGGGATTACAAGCATGCGCCACCACGCCCAGCTCCTAAATTAATTTTTATTTTGAAACAAGGTCTTGCTAGGTTGCTGAGATCCTTGCTAAATTGCTGAGGCTGGCCTCAAATCTGCAATCCTCCTGTCTCAACCTCCCCAGTACCAGGATTACAGGTGTGGACCAACATGCTCATGCAATTTAAAATGCCTTGAGATTTAGTTTATGACTTGTTTAGTCTGAAACCTTGAAAGAGTGACCCACCCACCTGCAGGCTGAGATACCCTTCCCCACCTGAATACCATAGCATTGATTATCAGGATGATTGGGTATCTAATGATTTTCTTTTTTCTTTTTCTTTCTTTTCTTTTTTTTGGTACCTGGGATAAGGCTGGCCTTGAACTTGTGATCCTCCTGTCTCAGCATCCCAAATACTGGGATTATAGGCGTTTGCTGCCATATCCAGCTAGATTAAAACGTTTTATTGGTGTATTATAATTATACACAATAATGAAGTGTTACATATTAATTTTGTAACATCTTCCTTATCTATATCTTAATTTCCTCATGTAATATATTCTTAGTTTCTCAAAATTACAGATGCTTAACTATAATTTTTAAAATAACTCATTAGAAGTTTATCATATTTGAGTCATTTATTTATGACTATCTCTTTTGCATCTTTGAGAAAATATAACCTCAAAAATTCATGTCAATATAAGTCCGATGGATTTACTGGGGCTAGGAGAGTATGATAAACACTTCTTGACATTGTTATATTTTCAGATGATTTCTGTGTCACTGTCATGCACCCCGATTGTTGAAGAATAGTTTGTTGTTTCTCTCCGTAAAGAAAGATTTTATTCTGAATCACCAAAGTAACTTTATTAAGTGATGATGCCCAGGACAGACTCATAAGAAATTATTCACTGTGTTTTTATATTTTTAGAGATGCTTAACCATTTGTTTCTCCTTACTAACATCTTTCTAAAAACTATAACAGGATTTTTATATTCAACAAGTGGAACGAAGGATGTCACGGTTAAAGGGAGAGATTAATTCAGAAGAAAAACAAGCCCTTGAAGTAAAAATTATTGAACTTAAGAAGTCAGTGGAAGAGAAGAAGTCTACATTTAACCTTTTGGAGACACAGATCAAGAAGCTTCATGTAATTTAGCCAAAAGACTTGTTATGTTTCCAGTTTCCTAGTTATCAGTCATTTTATTTTAAGTTGACAGGTTCCCAGTATGACTGTGGTTGGGATGACTGTCAAGCTACTCACATATATAACAAATATTTAAACAAAGGTTACATTTCTATACTGACTATCAGAATGTAATGTTCCCACTGATTAAGTAAGCATGTACTATGTGCTAAATATTGTGTTACATACCTCTAGTATTTTATTTAATACTTACACCTTGTGAAAGAGATACTATTTCTTGTTTCACAAATTATATAATTTGTTTAAGGTTACACAATGAATACATAGAGAACTGAGATTTGATTCCTGTTCTCTTTGACTTTGAAATGAATATTTTAAAGAGGACACTACTTAGAACCTTGGTAAACTACAGTTTTCTCCCATAATAAGTAACTTTATTGCTCTTTATTTCTGAAAGGCCATCTAAAAGAAGTAGCTTTTGTGAGTCATCCATTGTTATTTCACTGATTGCTTAGTTACAGTATTTCAAATGAGTCTAGTTAGCTAGTAACATGAGAACATGCTTCATCATTAATAATTTTATTATATTTATCATCATATCAAACCCATGCTAAAATTAACTAGAAAGTAAGAATGAGGGAGTGGGAGTCTGGAACTGAACCAGGTGATGACTTGGCAAGGTTTAACTGTTGTGTCTGGAATACTAGTGACGAGTGTCCTCTAGTGGTTACATGTAGAATTGCCCTGAATTCTTCAAGGGTTGCAAAAGATGAGATGACACTTTAAAAAAATGTTTTAAAATGACAAAATTTTGTTTGGAGTCCTTTGTAGATTATTAAATATTTCAAAAATCATTACCTTGGCTCACTGGAAAAACAAATAGTTTGAAAAAAATAAAACTTTTTTATGTCAGTGCCATACCACTACAACTATTTTAACTTTTCTAAGCCCTAGCTTACTCATCTATTAAACGGAAGAGAAAATATTTAACATTATTTTAGGGAATTTTTAGAAGAATTAGAAGCATGTATATCTCAGCATGGTGCTTTTAGTAGGTACTGAATAAAGGATGTTGTTTTGATTATTTAGAATATGAGAATACTAATGCTATGGAACAAGAGGAAATGATTTGTGTACCTGAACATATTTCTTGACCCTGGCTGGGATTATGTCTGTTTAGCTATACGGGGATTCTTCTAGTTCTTTCCTCTTTAACTACTCTGATTACTTGCTCTATCATACTGTTGGTAAGTGCTTATACTGATCCCAATTTTGGTTTTAATAGAGAGGTTGATAGGAATGAAAGTGAATGTATATTTTTAAAAAAAGCTAGTTAACCTAATGAAGGTTTGCTTTTCTTAATAGTAACATCAGATTGTAAAGTCATTCTATAAGCCCTTTCCCATACCACTTCATTTATTTTATATAATGGAAACTAATTTCTTCAGATTTAAAATCATATTAAATTTTAATATTTTTGTTCCAAATTTAATTTTATGAAATCACACATTTATGTCAAAAAGTTGTCTCAATATCTTGCTACAATCTTAGGACCCGATATTTCAGAGGAATAAGGCAATGAGAATGGTAAAGAAGAAGAGAAGGAAGTAGGAGACACACACACACACACACACACTATCACACTATTCTGGGTTTTGAATGGGAAGAGGGAAACGAACTGGTATAAAAACAGAAAACTGGCACCTGGGTATGTATATAAAATGTATATTATGGTATAGTTATTTAAAGCATGCTTTTATATGTCTTTCTTCCTTTTTACAGAATGATCTTTACTTTATCAAGAAGTCAAACAGTACAAATTGTGATGAAAAACAGTCCCTCATGAGTAAAGTAAATGAATTAACCCTTTTCATTGACAGATCAGAGAAGGAACTTAGTAAAGCCAAAGCTTTAAAGCAGGTGCGACAAAATTGTATGCAAAAGTAGTTTTAAAATCCATATGTTTTCATGTTAATTGTAGAAAATAATGAAGAATAAAGTATATCATTATGATTACTGTATCCATCAAGATAACATGTTAAAATCTATTATTTCCTTCCAGTCTTTTAAATTGGTCTTATATGTTGTATTTAAAATCTTTAAATCTATTGCACATATTTCCTACAACATTAACTACTCTTTAAAAAAATAATTTACAAAGACTGCCAACCAATACATTGAGTGCCATTATTGTACTTTAAGCATCTTCTACTTTTGATATATATTTATTTTCAATATTTCGTTATTATACAGTACTGACATGTATGATGCACGGATATCATTACACAGTTGGTCAGTTTCTTGGGATAAATTCCTAGCTGTATAATTATGGTTCAAAAAAAGAAGAATGTTTTTTAAACTTGGCGTCCTGGTACATGTCTGTAATCTCAGTACTTGGAAGGCTGAGACAGGAGGATCACAGGTTAGAAAGCCAACCTCAGCAACTTAGTGAAACTCTCAGAAACTTAGTGAGATCTTGTTTCAAGACATAAAATAAAATAGCACTGGGGATATTGCTCAGAGGTAAAATGCCCATAGGTTTAATCCTCAGTGCCTCCCTGCCCCAACACACACAAATATTTTTAGTGTTTTGAAATTATTTTTAAGTCAAATGGCCCTCTAGAGGGTTCAACTAATACTCTTCCACCCACAGTGTGTAAGTATTTTATTTTATTTACAACCATCAAGGATAGGTATTCTAATTTATAAAACTGTAGCCAAATTGATAGACAGGTATGGTATCTTATTTTAGTCTTCATTTTTAAAATTTTAAAAAATTTTTATTTTAAAATAAAATTTAAAACATTTAGTTTAAAATGTCTAAAACATTTTCCATTATGTTATATTTCATAATTTTTCCTCTTAGACATCTAATTTATATTCTTTGCCTGTTTTTACATTGGAAAATATATGTTTGTGTATACATATATAAGCTTTTAAATATATATTATAAATATACATATATAAGCTTTAAAAATATACAATATATACTTGTATATATAATCTATAATTTTATATATTTATTTACATATTTACATAATATATTTAATAGTGCATAATATATATTTTGTATATTTGCTTTAAATTTTCAATAATATACATGTTATATAATATATTTGATAAAACATTCAACAATATAATATTTCTATGTAATATTTCTTATCTATACATACATACATACATACATACATACATATTTGTTGTACAGGGGATTGAACCCAGGTGCAGTGGAATACATGCACACAGCACTTGGTGGGCTTCTCCCCTGGCTCCTTCTCCACTCCTCCCCTT
This sequence comes from Graphiurus murinus, assembly GCA_004027655.1. NCBI lineage: Eukaryota > Metazoa > Chordata > Mammalia > Rodentia > Gliridae > Graphiurus > Graphiurus murinus. Next base: position 52,132 of record PVLC010003474.1, read on the forward strand.
CCCCCACACAGGGTTTTGAGATTGGCATTGGTATTCTCACATCTGTCGATGGAAATGTTTCCTTCATTGATTTTGCCTCTCCCCTCTTCCCTACACCACCTTCCTGGCTCCACTGGAGTTTCTCCTCCACTATCTGAAGTCTCTCTGGTGTCCAGATTACTCCCTAACTTCTGCACATGAGAAAAAGTATATGACCCTTCACTTTCTGTGACTGCCTAATCTTACTTAGCATAATGTTCTCCAGGTCCACCCATTTTCCTGCACATGACATTATTTTGTTCTTCTTGACTGCTGAATAGAATTCCATTGTGTGTATATCCCATAATTTTGTAATCTCTTCATATGTTGATGGACATCTAGGTTGGCACCATCATTTGGCTATTGTAAGTTGTGCTTCTATAAACATGGATATGCATATATTACTATAATTTTGTGATTTCAGTTTCTTTGGAAAGATACTCAGAAGTGGTATAACTGGATCATATGGTGGATCCATTCTCAGTTTTCTGAGAAATCTCCACATTGATCTCCATAGCAGATGTACTAATTTTCAATCCTACCAAGAGTGTAGAACAGTTCTTATTTCCCCACCAACCTTGATCTATGTTTGTTCCTCACCAACATTGACCTACACCTCTAGTACTTTTGTTTAAAATAGAAATTCTATTTATTATGTGACTATTTGTAACAGAAGGAAAAATTGTTAGTGAAAACTTTTTAAAAGATTATTTTCATAGGTTTATTCTTTTACAAACCTAGACTATATATCATGTTATCTGAGCTATCCTGCCAATACATTTTTTTTACTAGTACATTGTAATTCTACATCATAGTGAGGTTCAGAGTGACAGAAGCATACCTGCACACAGCATTCATTGTGTGTTAACCTCCAGGTCCCTCCCCCTTCCCACCTCCACATAGATAATATTTACATGGATGCAGATAACTGCATATATGAACAAAGGATTCTTTGAATAGTTTCTTCATCAGCTCTTCCCTTTTCCCCCACTACCACCCTCTCCGTATCCCCCTCCCTGATTCCACTAGTGTCTTCCCTCATTTATCAAGTCCTTTTTGTTTCCTAGTTTCTCTCTGGTTTCCACATATGGTCCTTCACTTTCTGTGACTGGCTAATCTCACTTAGCATAATATTCTTGAGTTCCATCTATTTTCCTGCAAATGACATGATTATGTTCTTTTTTTATGATTGAGTAAAATTCTATTGTTTATATACCATAATCCATATACCCAGGTGTGTTCTACATTTTTTTTTTTTTTTGGTACTGGGATCGAACCCAGGGGCATTCTAAATCCAAGCTACATCTCATCCCTGTTTTATTTTTATTTGGAAACAGGATCTCACTAAGTTGCTGAGAGCTTTGTGAAGTTGCTGAGGCTGGCTTCAAACCTGTGGGATTACAGGCATGCACCACCATGCCCGGCATGCATTCTACCATTGAGTTACACTTTCAGTCCTGCAGTGCTCCTGTCTCAGCCTCCCAAGGACTGGGATAGCAAATGTGTGCCACTATTCCTGGAAAGAGGTTTATATTTTTATTTGTTCTGTAAATTGTTTTCATATGTAAAAATATTATCTCATAAATATTGTCAATATTTTCATCATTTGCCTTTAAATTTTAATTCAGTGTTTTTGACATAAAACCTTTTCTAAACATCAAACCTGTTTTTTCTATTTTAATTATGCTTAGAAGCTTCTTTTTCACACTATCAGAAAATTTTGTGATTTTTATTAGTTGCATTGATTCCATTTCTTACATTTTTAATTCATCTGGAATATATTTTTGTGCATGTGAGGTGTAGGAAACTAGTCTTTTCTCTAACTGAACAGCTATGTTTATGAAATGGTAGAATCTTTTATTCTGGAGTGTTTGTTTCTATGCTTTGTTTTCTGAAAATTCATCAATTTGTTTACTCATATCTCAGTATGCTAATCACAACTGAATCATTTTAAAATGAAAATGTATTTCCACCTTACATTGTAATATTTAGAACCTAAAAATGTTTATCCATAGAATTTTATATGTTTTCTGGATATTTTAAGTTTAGATTTTAGGAAAAACTTCTTTTTTGTGAAACTTGAATTTAAAATTGAATTATAAAATACAATTTGGAATAGCCATAAGCTCTTTTTAAAAAAGAAAAAGTAGAAGCATGACTCTGATCAATATAGATTTAACCCCAGTTAATGTTTTAGTCAATGATCATTACAAAAAAGTGTATTTTCAAGTTTGACTTTTATAACAGTAAAATAGAAAAACATTTCTTTTTTTTGGTTTAAAAATAATTACTTCAATACTTGAACATTTTGCTGTGTTGATAGGATTTGATGATAGAAGACAATCTTTTAAAACTTGAGGTTAAACGCACTCAAGAAATGCTTCACAGTAAGGCAGAAGAAGTTCTTTCCTTGGAGAAAAGAAAGCAGCAGTTATGTACAGCTATGGAAGAGCGAACTGAAGAAATTAATGTTCACAAAGCAATGCTTATGTCACAAATAAGATATGTTGACCAAGAACGGCAAAATGTAAGGTAATTAGAGTTTTAAAACACTGCTGAAGAATCTTGAAAGCAATTGCCAGGGTTATGTCAGAGAGCTGCCTGCTCCCTCTACCCTGCATGTCATTTTTTTCTTATTCATTTGAAAAGGTTTTTAATATAAGTTAGAGGGCATATTATAACCATAAGTCTAAGGCTCTTTCCTTTGGTTGATTCTTCATTCCTTAGATTCTCTCTTTTACATTAATGTCATTAATCCGCTTGGAGTAGACTTTTTGTGTATGACTTATGGTAAGGGCCTAACAATGAGTTTTTCCTTGTATAGCTGCATTAATTGAAAAAATTTTCCTGTAGAAGTTTTGTGTATCTTTTAAAAGATTATTCCTGGCCATGTGTTTTTGTTATATTATTGTCAATGGTATCTCCTTTTAAAGCATTTCATTTTTTGTTTGTTGCTAGTATATAGCAATATTGTACAGTTAATTTCTGTAAGTATTCAACAATCTTACTGAAACTCTAATTAATCCTAACAATACATTTGTAGATTATAAATTTCTAGGTATTTCATTCATATCGTGTGTGTGTGTGTGTGTGTGTGTGTGTGTGTGTGTGTGTGTGTGTGTGTAGCTTGAACCCAGGGCTGTTCTACCTCCAAGCTACACCCTGACCCTTTTATTTTATTTTTATTTTGAAACAGAGTCTCCCAAGGATCTTGCTAAGTTGCTGAGGCTGGCCTCAAACCTGTAATCCTCCTGTCTCAGCCTCCCAAGTACTGGGATTACAGGCGTGCACAACCAGATCTGCTTCATTCATATAATTTTTGATAATAATAGTCTTGTTTCTTTCTTTCCAATCTTTATAACTTTTCTTTTTCATTCTTTACTATACTTGCCAGGCACTACAGTTCAGTCTTGAATAATGGTATTATAGGTACCTTTGTCTTGTGCTTGAGCTCAAAAGGAAAGCTCTCATAGTTTTATCATTAATTATAGGAGTTATTGTCATCCCCGACCCTTGCCCAGTGCTGGAGATCGAACCCAGGGTCTCATGCATGCTAGACAAATGTTCTACCACTGAGCTAATTTCCTGGTCTGGTTTGTTTTGAGATACCCATTACCATATTAAGGGAGTTCCCATCTATTTTTATTTTTTGCTAAGAGGTTTTGATTTTTAAAATTGGGAATGGATGTTGACTTTTATTATTAAAAATTCCTGCATTCATTGACATGATGTAGCTCCTTCAGTCAGTTAACATAATTAATTATATTGATTGTGTGTGTGTGTGTGTGTGTGTGTGTGTGTGTGTGTGTGTGTGGTGCTGGGGATTGAACCCAGGGGCATTCTACTTCCGAGCTACATCACCAGCCCCATTTTACTTTTTATTTGGAAACATGGTCTTGCTAAATTGCTGAGAGCCTTGCTAAATTGCTGAGGCTGGTTTCAAACCTTTGATTCTCCTGTCTCACCTTCCCAAGTACTGAAATTACAGGCCATAATGCCTAGCATGGATCAGTTTTTCAAAGTTATACCAACCTTACATTTCTGGAATAAAGCCAATTTTTTCTGCCACATATCATTTTTTGTGTAAACCTGGATTTTGTTTGATAATATATTTATGCAATTTTGCATGTATACTCATGCCTGCAATTCCCCTCGCTCTACTGCTATTTTTAGGTTATCAAGTTGTTATGGTTATGTCTATCTTTGTAAAATGATTTATGTGTTTCTTATTTTTCTATATTCTGGATAAATTTGTAAAAGACTAGGATTACAGATATCTTGAATTTTCAAAAACCTCTTTGGTAAAGCCATCGGAGGCCTGGAGTTATATATGGGAGAAGATTTTCAACCATTGGTTTAATTTATTTATAAGCTATAGAACAATGCAGATTTTGTAGTCCTATTTGATTCAGTTTTGGAAAATTATATTTTTCCCTGGGAAAATTTTTTTCATTGCCTCCAAAATTTTAAATTATTGCCATAAAATTATCCGTAACATTTATCATTCAATAGTTGTAGTATAGAGATGACCATTTTTTACTCTTGATGTTTTGTATTTGTGCCTTGTTTCTTTTGGGTGAGATAAGTCTTATCAGAAATTAATCAGTTTTATCAGTATTTGAAAAGAATTAACTCTTATTGATATTTTCTATTGTGCATTTATTATTTAACTTCTGATTTTATCTTTACTATTTTTCCTTCTTTTGTGGGTTTTAATGTTTCTTTCCTAATTTCTTGAGATAGATATGTAGTTTATTAATTTTCAGCTTTAAAGGATAAAAATTTCCCTTTAAGTATTTTAGCTGCAGCCCACAAAATTTGATATTGCCATATGTTCCTTTTTTTTTTTTTTGCCTTTTCTGTCTTTAATTGTCTTAATTAAATTTTTATTTAATTTTAATTTTAATTTAATTTAATTTTTACAGCACTGGGGATTGAACCCAGGGGCATTCTACCTCTGAGTTACACCCCTGGCCCTACTTTTTATTTTGAGACAGGGTCTTACAGATCTTGCAGAGCACTTCACCAAGTTGTTGAGGCTGGCTGCAAACCTGTGATCCTCCTGTGTCAGCCTCCCAAGTACTGAGATTACAAGCATGCGCCATCATGCCCAGTTGATTTTTTATTTTAAAGAAACAACTTTATTGAGATAAAATTGAGCTATAATAAGTAGCACATATTTAAAGTGTACATTTTCAGTATATACCTGAGAAACCATCCCCATATTCTAGTTAACACATCACAAGCCTCACAAATGTCCTTGGGCCCCATTGTAATTCTTCCTTTTAATCTCTTTCCTTATACCCTTCACAGAAAACTACTAATCTGTTTTTTATCCATATTTTATATTGAATTTTTAGAGTTTTACATGAATGGAATCCATTCATTCCATGTTAGAATTAAAAATGGAATGAATTTTGTTTATATTTTTCAGCATAATTATTTTGAGATTCACTGATGTTTTATATATATATACATATATATATATGAATAATACAATTCCTTTCCATCAGAGGCTATCACACTTTTCTGTAAGCATTAGATAGTAAATATTATAGTACTTTGTAGGCCATATGGTCTTGTTTTCAATAACTTAACTCTGCTATTGTGGAGTGAAAGCAGCCACAGAAAATATGTAAATAAATGAGCATGGCTGTGTCCCAATAAAATTTTATGAGCACTGAAATTTATTTTCATCTGTCATGAAAGAATTTTTTTCAATTATTTAAAAATGTAAAAGCCATTTTTTGCTGTCGGCTATACAAAAATAGGTGGTGGGAAAAATGGTTTGCTAACCCTAGTTTTTCATTGCTGAATAGTTGTGTTCCATGCATTTTATATGTGTGTGTGTGTGTGTGTGTGTGTGTGCGCGCGTGCTGAAAAATGGACATTAAAGTTGTTTCCAGCTTTTAGCTATTATAAACAGAGCTGCCGTGAACATGTGTTGTTGGCATGAACATGTGCTTTCTTTTTTTCTGGATAAGTATCTAGGAGAGGAATTGATGGACCATATGGTAGGCATATATTTAACTTTTCAAGAAACATTAGGAAATTGCCATGTATTCATTCTTTTGTCTTTCTTTCCTTTCATTGGTTTATTAAATTTCATTTTTTTCTTTTTCCTCTTTAATTCTAAAATACACACTTTAATTTTAATTATTTTGTTAATTATTTTTAAGGTCAAAAGAAAAATTATTTCTATTTCCTAGAAAAGATTTAGCAACTTTTGCTTTTTTATATTCCAGATTATAGTGTTTTATGAAAGGGCTGATTCCAGGCTAATTCAATTTATATTGTAGGGAAGCTGGTTTTTGTTGTTTGTTTTCTTTGTGGAAGCTTTGGGACAATCTCTTGGTCCTTTGTGATTCATAATTAACCTGCATGTGTCTGGCTGTTTTGTCATTCTTTATTTTTCTCACTTGGCCCTGGGTGAACCCTTTAAATTATTTTGTTCAAGGCTGTCTTTGGATCAAGGCAATATTTTTCTATTACTCTAATATTTTCCCCTCACCATTACTTTCTCTATTCTCCTCATTTGTTGCTCATCTAGGAGGGATGTTGTCCCTCCTAGATGTGTCTTCCAGATTTCTTAACCTTTCTCTCATTTTACAAATCTCTACTTTCTCAAATATTCTAAATTTCTTTCTTCCCAATTTCCCTTCTCTCTGTCTCGTTTGCTCTGCCTTTCTCCATTTCTCCAGATTACGAATTGAATCTTTGTTCTTTACTGCTATTACATTGAAAAAGAGAATTCATTTGCAAGAACTATTGTTCTCTTTCTTTTCATAGTAGCCTATGTTGTTTTATGGGTGGGTTTTTTGGGAGCACTAATAGCTTCTCACAGTTTAGAGGACATGAATTAGCATACTTTCAAGAGTTATCTTCTATGCATAATCTGTTTGTCCCAGAATCTGTTCTTTCTTTCTTTGTTTTGTTTTTAATTCATGCTGTTAGCTATTTATAAGTGTCTGATGATCTTTGGCTTTCTGCTAATATTTATTAATATATGCTTAATTAAGTTGGGCATGGTGGCATATGCAGGTAATCCCAGTACTTGGGAGGCTGAGATAGGAGGATCGTAGGTTCCTGGCCAGTTTCAGCAACTTATTGAGGTCCTGTACAAATTAGACCCTGTTTCTAAATGAAGAAAAAAGTGAGGTTGGGGGTGCAGCTCAGAGGGAGAATGCCCCTGGGTTCCATCACACACACAAAAAGCTTAATTAATAATTAGTGAATATTGGTATAGCTAGGTGGTTTCCTCTGCAGTTAAAGAGACAGATCTCATTTGTTCCCTAAGGAGCATAGACTGTTATTAGGCAGGGTTAAGATTTTCATGGTTACAAAAAGTTAGAAGGTATTAGGTATTATTTTGAATGATGAAGACGTTCATTCACTCTAAGTGGAACTGCCTTTCCTATTCATTTACTTTCACTATTGCAAAAGCCTGGAATTCGAATTCGAATTCATGTTTTTTTTTTTTTTTTTTAATACCTCTCTAGCTTCAACACATATGCTTAAAATTCTCATAATCTTTTGGTTAGCCTTAGAGCAGACACCATTTCTGTACACCTCTCTGAATACTTGGAGGGGTTGAGAAAAGTAGCCCAGTTGTTCTGTAGACAGTCCTTTAATTAACTACCCATTTATGGTGACCTCATAGATCATACTTGCTCTTTTTATTTATTATTCTTGAGTTTGAATTTTCCCCAGACTTCTTTGGTGAACAGTGGCTCTTGCTGCTGCAATAATCTTCCATGAATGCATCTATTTTTTTGATGTTAATCTTAACCCATCTGTTTTCCATTTGTCCGTGAGTTCATTAAAAAAAAAAAAAAATCTTGTTCCTAGAGTTTATGGCTTTTAAAAAATATTTTCCATTTCAGAAAGGAGGAAAGATATACCTCTTCTCAATCTGCCATCTTAAATGAAAAGCTAGGAAGTCATTTACAGTCACATGAAGGATGAGTAAATATTTTCCAATGAAACAATAGTGATAATTAAAAATAATAAAAACTGTAACTTCTGATAGTAAACTTAGCCATCAGTTTTCTGTAGGGGCAGGAAAACTGGTAGGTTGAAGTTTTCTTTTCACCATTTTTGGGTGTCTTACTCTCAGGAGGTTGTAGCAGGCAAATGAGTCACCCTCCATAGTGCCTACACATATTAGTATTACTAGTATTACTCTAAAATACTTTGTGTGTGTGTGTGTGTGGTACTGGGGATTGAACTCAGGGGCATTCTATCTCCGAGATATACCCCCAGCCCTATTTTTTATTCTTTATTTTGAAACTGGGTCTCACTAAGTTGCGGAGTGCCTCACTAGGTAGCTGAGGCTGGCTGGGAACCAGATCCTCCAGTCTCAGCCTCCCAAATGCTGGGATTACAAGGGTGCACCACCACGCCTGGCTTAAAATACGTTTAAAAAATAGCTCATGAAATATAAATGTATTGAAATAAAAGGAAAAAGTAACTAACAATTGAAGAATTTGAATCTGAATGTTTGGAGACAATTCTTCACAAGCTTTGCATGTTTCTACATGCCTTACAAGGGTAGGTACTAACTGCTCTGTTCTAATATCTTTCCAAAGATCTTTGATTAGTGAACAGCCTCAGAAACTACAAGTCATATCTCCCTCTGGAGAAGAAGTTAGGAGTGTTTATTTCCCATTAGAAAATATTTGTGTTGCCAAAGGTGCAGGTTCCTCAGCTGTGGCATAAACCTGTTGCATTTGTGTAGCGTCCACTGAAGCCCCTGCTTGCCCCATGGGGGGTTGGGGGAGGAGCAAGGGGAAGCAGTGCAAACAAGAAGCTCATACAATTTCTGAATCTTATGTCTTCTGACAGCATCCATGAAAGCATGGCATGCTAACTTGTTAGCCTTCGAGTACATAAAGGCTGAGATTGAATTATTGAATTAAAAAATGAGAACACAGTTAACCTACTCTAGTTAAATAGTAACACAAATCCAAATGTCTTCAATAAGAGCACATGATAATCTCAGGGTGGTTTTGATTTGCATCTCTCTGATTGCTAATGATGTTGAACATTTTTTCATACATTTATTGGCCATTTGTATTTCTTCTTTTGTAAAGTGTCTATTTAATTCACTTGCCCAGTTTTTATTGGATTATTATTATTATTATTATTATTATTATTATTGGTGCTGAGTTCCTTGAGTTCTTTGTGTGTTCTAGATAGGAGTCCCCTACCAGAGGAGTAGCTGGCAAAGATCTTCTCCCATTCTGTAGGCTCTCTCTTGAGGTGCTTGATAGTTTCCTTTGCCACACAGAAGCTCTTCAGTTTAATGCAATTCCACATATTAATCATTGTTTTAATTTCTTGTGCCTTTGGGGCCTTGTTGAGGAAGTTTTTACCTTTGCCTATATGTTAGAGTATTGGTCCTATGCCCTCTTCAAATAACTGCAAAGCCTCTAATTTCCAGGTCTTTGATCCATCTTGAATTGATTCTTGTGCAGGGTGAGAAAGTGGGGTTTATTTTCATTTTTCTGCATATGGTTAACCAGTTTTGCCAACATCATTTGTTGAAGAGGCTGTATTTTTTCCAGTGTATGTTTTTAGCCCCTTTGTCAAAAGTCAATGGCCATAAGTGTGTGGATTTGTTTCTGAACCTTCTATTCTGCTCCATTGGTCTATGTGTCTGCTTTTGTGCCAATACCATGCTAGTTTTATTACTATGTCTCCATAGTTTAGCTTGAAGTAGGGTATTCTGATGCCTCCTGCATGGTTCTTATTGCTGAGAACTAATTTTGGCTTTTCTGGGTTTTTTGTTGTTCCAAATGAATTTAAGGACTGATTTTTACATATCTGTGAAGAATGACCATGGCATTTTAATAGGGATTGCATTGAATCCGTAGATCATTTTTAGAAGTATGATATTTATTCTGCCTATTCAAGAGCATGGGCAATCCTTCCACATTCTAAGATCTTCAATTTCTTTTAGTGTTTTATGATTTTCCATGTAGAGGTCTTTTACCTCCTTGGTTAGATTTATTCCTAAGTATTTTATTGTTTTTGAGGTTATTATGAATGGAAATGTTTTATGGATTCCTTTTTCAGTGGATTTATGGTTAGAATGACAATCATTAAAAACATAATAAGAAATTCTGGTAAGGATGTAGAGAAGTCGGAATTCTGATACACCGTTAGTGGGATTGCAAATTAATACAACCACTTTGGAAAACAGGGTGGCGGATCCTTAGAAGAGTGGGAATGAACCTACTCTATGACAAAGATATACTACTCCTGGGTATCTAACCAAAAGAATCGAAACCAGACTACCATAGTAATGCATACATATCTATGTTTATATCTGCATTGCCAAACTATGGAACCAGCAGAGATATCCATCAACAGATGATTGGATTACAAAATTATGGGATATGTACACAATGGAATTCTACTCAGCCATAAGATGAACAAATTTTGTCATTTGTAGGGAAATGGATGAAACTGGAGAATATTATGCTAAGTGAGATTAGTCAGTCAGAAAAAGTGAAAGGTTGGATGTCCTTCCCCATATACAGAAGCTAGGGAGAAATTGAGACACAGGAGGAGAAACCTTAATGGAGTGAAAGAAGGGAACTGAGGGAGACAGGAGGAGGGAGGAAGACTTGAAGAGGGAAATACCTCAATGAACATGATATACATACACAAACTTATCAAAGCCAATCACTGTGCTGAACAGGAAAGGTGGGGAGGGGGAATGGGGGTAGAGTGGGAACTGGGGGAGAACTCAATGAGTACTGTGTGCATGTATGCCTCTATCACCCTGAACTTCATCAAGATATAGGATTATAATGCACCAATTAAAAAAAATAGAGTGCATAATAGTTCTTTATTTTTTTCTCTTTGTTAGTGCTGAGTTTCATGATCGGCTAAGTAAAATTGACAAGCTGAAGAATAGATATGAAATTCTTACTGTAGTCATGTTGCCTCCTGAAGGAGAAGAGGAGAAAACACAGGCCTATTATGTAATAAAGGTAATCTTAACTAATTTACAGTTGTGACAGTATGACATATCTTGTCTTTGTTAACTCATTTGTGGTAATCCTCTGGATTTAAAAGAGCCAAGATGGGAAATATCTTCCGTGAAATATGGCAACTATTTTACTTACTTAGTTCCATTAACTATTGCATTTAGTAAGAGCCAACACTTTGGTTACTATATGGAGTTGCTGACACATTATTAGTTCTATACACCTCCAGTCCATGAGGTCAAAGCACTGCCCCCTGGTTCCCCAAGCCTACTGCTGACTTACTCCCAAGCCCTTCCTCTTTGAGTTCTGGTTATTCTACTTGACCATTCCTTAGCACTTTTGTGTGTGTGTGTGTGTGTGTGTGTGTGTGTGTGTGGTACTGGGGATTGACCCTATTCTACTTCTGAGCTACACCCCCAGAACTATTTTTATTTTTTAATTTTATTTTGAAGCAAGGTCTCATAAGTTGCAGAGGGCCTTACTAAGTGGCTGAGGCTGGCTAAGAACCTGTGATTTTCCTGTTTCAGCCTCTCCAAGTATTGGGATTACAAGTGTGTGCCACCATTCCTGGCTCTTGACAGTCCCCCTCCCCATCATTTTTGTTGTGTCATTTTTCTCATTTAGTCAATACTCATAAAACATATCATCATTCTGGATGCCTTCCATATGCTTGTGACAACTCGTTCACACCTCAACACTTTATCCCATCATAGCCACACACTTCCACGCCACACCTTGGACCTTGTCATTTTCTGGGAGCTATACCACCTCTGCATATTAAGCTCCAGTTGATCACTGCAGTCCTGCTAAACACTTGTCTAGAGAGGAAAAAGGGGCTGTTCCTTCCCTCGTACCATACAGGAGAGACAGATCAGGTGAAACTTCTTTCTTTCTGTTTGAGAGTTGTCTGTCATCCCATGGTTATCTTTACTGAAGAATTCGTAAGAAGAAATCCAGAAGCAATCAGGAATTAGATGTATTTCCCTTTCTAAATACTGCTATGTTCATCTTTCCCATGTAGAAAGCACCCTGAACCAGTGTGATTTTATTTATAGAAAGGTCTGAGGTTGGAGTTGGAGGGAGAATCAACAAGGACTATCCTTTGAGGGTCTGAATCTCGAAATTTTGAATTCTCCCAATTGAGAGATTCAGACTTTCAAAGATTAGTCTTTGTGGATGCTTTCTCCAACTTCTATCTCCTTAAGCTCCCTAATTTTCTTCCGTAGCTCTTTTTCAAGTTTGTCCCTCACACATACACTGAGTGTGGCATGCCTGCCACTGTACCTGTGGAGTGTGCTTAACCTATGGGAAATCAGCCCTACCTCTCAAACCTTTCTTAAAAACCTAATGTTAACAGGACATTCCTTCTCCCAGATTTTAAAGGATGAGGGGTGGGCTCTCATCTGTTAGTGTTGAGGTACATCTTGCAATTCCAATAGTTTGTCTACCAACAAGGGCTGTCATGGGTTACTTATGTGTGCTGGTGTTGAGTGCCTTTGTCCATATCCTATTTTGTTTTGTGTTTTACCATTGCCTAACTAGGTGATCTTGAATAGTCACTTAGCCACCTGGGGCCTCTTTCCTCACTTGCAAAATGAGGATGACAATATTATCTTTCTTGGGAAAAGTAAATGAGAAAATATATGCAAAGTCTGTAGGACAGTGCCTGGCACAAAGTGGGCCCTCAGTAAATGTTAGTTATCATCATTGTTATTGCATTGATGCTGCTAACTAATCTACTCAGGAAGACAAGCAAGCTTTACATGAATAAGAACACTCTTCTGTCCACAGCAAAAGGAGTGGATACATATCATATAATGAGCATGTTAGATGGATTGAGGCAATCAGTTGCCCTCCATTTACCAAGGCCGCCCTTCTTCACCTTCCATCTTCTCTGGATCCACTGCTCGCCACACAGTTATTTCATTTTTGTTGGGTAGTATGTCTAAACTTTTTACTCATAACACTTGACAAGTCTCAGGTGTGTAAAAATGAAACTTTATGTCTTTATAACTACATTCAGTTTATCAGGAAAAATTATTCATGGCCTTAAAATGTAGAACACCAGTCACTGGGTACAATGATACCATTGTATGATGACACCAAAGACTTGGCATTTCCTAGCAGGCCCTCCAGGGAGTATCTGATTGTATAGGAATACACACCTTTGACTTCCTATTAAATAATTTATTTTACAACTCTATAGGGATAGATGATAACTTGTGAGTAACAGTAACAAATGATTTTTATTGCTAACAATGTAAATGAAATTAGGCCAATAGAAACACAACTCTGCTTTGTAGAGATAACCCAAGCATTACAGTAAATTATCCTAAAAGATATGTTTTGAGCCGGGCGTGGTGGCACACACTTGTAATCCCAGCATTCGGGAGGCTGAGACCGGAGGATCCGGGTTCGCGGCCAGCCTTAGCTACCTAGTGAGGCACTCCACAACTTAGTGAGACTCAGTTTCAAAATAAAGAATAAAAAATAGGGCTGGGGTATAGCTCGGAGGTAGAACGCCCCTGAGTTCAATCCCTAGTACTGAAAAAGAAAAAAAAAAAAAGAGATATGTTTTGTATCTATTGATAAATTCATTTCAGCGTTTATGACTCTGTATGTCCATATATAAAATTTGCTCTTCAGATTATCCTTTGAACTAAACATTATATTGGTTCCTTCATTAGTAAGCTTGCATATGCTCATTTTATAATCATACGAGAATAATTTTTAACCTTTTGAAAATAATATGTTATTTATTTCACTGCTAGGAAAAACTTAAGCTTGCCAATTAGAAGGTAATTTTGTTTTTCACACTGGTTCTATTTTTTAGTGTAGTAGATTAAGGATTTAAATTTAGTCAGTACAAGATCATTTCCCTTCCTTATCCTTACAATTCTCCACGAAAGGATCTTTCTGGATAGATACATATATGTATGTTTATAGCTCTGGGTAAGAGGAATTTGATTTCAGTGCTAACAACTTTTCTGCATGTTGTAAATCAGGGGTCAGCAAACCAGACCTCAGCTAAATGCTGTCTATTGCTTGTTTTGTAAGTTAATTCTGTAAGACATAATATATATGTTTACTTATGTATGGTCTGTGGTGTTTTCCTACTACAATGGCAGGTGGGTAGTTTCAACATAGACTGAATGGCTCATAACATCTAAAATATTTACTACTTGGTCCTTTGCATAAAAAAGGTTATTGATTCCTCTTATTAGTTTCTTAGGGTTGCTGTAATAAAGGGCCATAAACTAAATGGTTTAAGCAACAGAAATTTTTGGTCTCGTACTCTGGAATCTAGAAGTCCAAGATGAAGGTGTTGGCAAGGGTTGGTTCATTCTAGGGGAAATCTGTTCTGTGCCTCTCTTCTATTTTCTGGTGATTCACTGGCAGTTTTGGTGTTCTTTGGCTTGAACATCACCCTAATGTCTGCTTTTTGTACATCTCTGCATAGTCTTCCCTCTGTGCCCCAGTTTCTCAATTTTGCAAGCACACTAGTTATACTGAATTAAGGCCCACCTTAATGACCTCATCAGGACTATATCTGCAAATTCGAGGCACTAGAGATTAGGACTTCAACATATCTTCTTATCATAGACACAGTTTAACCCATCGCTCCCACTGTTTTGGTCCTACAGTAGCTTTTGGTCTGTGGGGCATATAATACAGTTTTATTTTTCCTTTTATCAATCTTATCTTATAGTATCTGACCCTTAAAAGCCAGACTGAAAAATATAACCAATAACCAATGAAGAACTGATATCTTTCAAATCTTATATCTAAGTTCCTCTTAGTATTTATAAGAAAACAATCTAGTTGTGGCCATATTCTAGTGAAACTGTCCAATTAGAGCTGGGCGTGGTGGCGCACGCTTGTAATCCCAGCATTCAGGAGGCTGAGACCGGAGGTTCCGGGTTTGCGGCCAGCCTCAGCTACCTAGTGAGGCACTCCACAACTTAGTGAGACTCGGTTTCAAAATAAAGAATAAAAAATAGGGCTGGGGGTGTGGCTCGGAGGTAGAATGCCCCTGAGTTCAATCCCCAGTACCACAAAAAAAAAAAAAAAAAGAAACTGTCCAATTAAGGTACTTGAAAATGCTTTGAAATGTTACAAAGTTATAGAAAGCATATTTCAATAAAATACACGCTGTATAATCTCCAATTTAGACACATGGGCTAACTTTAGAACTTCAGAGTATATGTGGAATAATATCAAGAATTTGTAGAGGGTGAACAAAATCAACTCCATTTGGAAAATGAAGAAATTAAGCTCTGTGAAGGGAGGTGAATTACTAGTGAGCCTGAGCTCACTGGTACTCAATCCATGACTCATTTCTAGCTGTTGTGATTCATTCCTGATCTTTTTCCCACTATACTATTTTATTTCAAGTGAAATGGTTGATACTTCTAGATATAACTTCTCTAACAACTTTTACCATTTTCTTTGCTAAGCTTTGACACATAAAAATTATACATATTTAGCCAGACGTGGTGGTGTACACGTGTAATCCCAGTACTTGGGAGGCTGATAGGAGGATCACAGGTTTGAGGACAGCCTCAGCAAGTAGTGAAACTCTTATCAACCTAGTGAGACCCGTTTCAAAATAAAAAATAAAATAGTGCTGGGAGTGTAGCTCGGAGGTTGGTAATGCCCCTGGGCTCAATCCTTGGCACCACACACACAAAAATTATACGTTTAAAGGGTAATGTGATGTTTCCATACATGTGTATATTATACAATGTTCAAATCAGAGTAAGCATATCTGTCTCCTCAAATATTTACCATTTCTTTGTGGCTAAGCTTTTAAAATTATGTAACACTTGTTACAAAAATGTGTAACTCATGGGGTTTTTTTTTTTTTTGGTACTGGGGATTGAACTCAGGGCATTCTACCTCCAAGCTACACCCCCAGCCCTATTTTTTATTCTTTTATTTTGAAACCGATTCTCACTAAGTTGCGGAGTGCCTCACTAGGTAGCTGAGGCTAGCCGCGAACCCGGATCATCCGGTCTCAGCCTCCCGAATGCTGGGATTACAAGCGTGTGCCACCACGCCCGGCTTGTAACTCATGTTTTGAAGCATAATAAAAACAAGTATCAGTGAAAATGTTAAGATCTGAAACATTTTTATAAAACTTTATCATGACTACATTATAGTTTAAATACATGTACCTAGGAATTGAATTCATAAAAATTAATTATTAGTTGATTTTGGCTAAAAATGGATTTTCTGGCCCTTTTTAAATATATTTGCATGTTATTTGTCAACCTTTAATCTAAGAAGTCTTTTGGAACTGTTTGGGAAGAACTGAAGCAAACTTAGACCAGTGACAGAGTTACCCTGGTAAAAAGTATTTGAGTGTGTCTACTCACAGAGAAAATTTTGTTTTTTAGCAATTTATGGAATTCATATTTTCTAGTCACATTTATCATAATGATCTGTTTTTCACAAAATTATTTTTTAAATTAAACATACAAGCTGGGCGTGGTGGCACACGCTTGTAATCCCAGCATTCGAGAGGCTGAGACCGGAGGATCTGGGTTTGCAGCCAGCCTCAGCTACCTAGTGAGGCACTCCGCAACTTAGTGAGACTTGGTTTCAAAATAAAGAATAAAAAATAGGGCTGGGGTATAGCTCGGAGGTAGAATGCCCCTGAGTTCAATCCCCAGTACTGAAAAAAAAAATACATAGGAAATTCTTATTTTTCTGGTTATACCTTGTTGTCCTTTTACTCTTCTCCAAGATTTGAAATGAGAAAGTGCTTCTGAATCTCTTTTTAGACCAAAAACATTCTCCTGAGTTAATACCTTGTTTTAAACCTCTCTCTAGTTAACCCCATTTCTCTTCTCAGTAAAGTTGAAACCTGTGTATTTAGCTTTTCTATGGAGAGTTTTATGTAAGCTTTGGTTAGTTGTTACATTTCCATTCTGATTTTCTTTTTTGTAAAATCCTATATACCATATTTTGAAGGCCTGAGATTTCGGTCTTCTACTCTAAATCTAGTACAAAAAATAAATGCCTAATACCATGTATAGGCCCTAAGGAAAAATGATATTGTTGTAAGAAACAGACATTTCTCCTCATATTTAACCAGTTCTGTTCTACTTTATAGGCTGCTCAAGAAAAAGAAGAACTTCAAAGGGAAGGTGACAGTTTGGATGCTAAGATCAATAAGGCTGAAAAAGAAATCTATGCTCTGGAAAACACCTTGCAAGTGCTGAACAGCTGCAACAACAATTACAAACAATCTTTCAAAAAAGTGACTCCTTCTAGTATGTACGAGTTATTAAAACATATTCAATGAAAGATGTATAGTTACATATTTGAACACCATGGAGAACAAAAATGTACCATGTTTGATATAGTATATATTCTTCTTTAGAGAATTAATTTCAAATCTGAAAAAGATTGCAGCATATTGTTGGCCAAACAACAACAAAAATGACTCCTATGTACCAATACTGTTTTTCCTCAAGTAGATATAAGGAAGTTAACCTTTTATAACAAAACATGTTAGAAGTTTAAAATACATAATACTTCACGCTTTCTTCATAGTATACTGAAAATTCAAACTAAAAATTCTCTGAATTTTAGGTGATGAATATGAACTAAAAATTCAACTAGAAGAGCAGAAAAGAGCTGTAGATGAAAAATATAGATGCAAACAAAGACAAATCAGAGAACTTCAAGAAGACATCCAGGTAAATTTCATAAGCTCTTTAGGATAAGCCTTCAATAAAGTCAATGATTACTAGTACTACTTCTATCTCTGATCCTGCACAAAAAGTTATTTAGAGCCTCCTTAGCAAAGTAGACAGAGATATGAGTCTCATTTAAAGGAAAGAAAAATAAGTGATCAAAGTATTAAGTGAATCAGTTAAAATTCCAGTGCTAAGCACTGACTCTTATTTGTTATTAGTTGGTGGATCATAGCTAGCAAATTATGATCTCTCTACTAGCCCTTATATAATAAAATTTATTTAATTCTTTTAAAATCACATCAAGATTGATCCTTAACACAAAGCTTTTAAAAGGTAAAAGTAATCTAGTAGAAAGTAGTTACTAAAACAAATCACTTTGCTTAGCATGTGTGAGGCCCTGTGTGTTTGATCCACAGTACTGAAACAAACCACACACACACTAAAGCAAACCACTGAAATACAATGCAGTTTTTTTTTGTTTATTTATTTTTTTAGGTGGTACTGAGGATTGAGCCTAGGGGCACTCTACCACTGTGCAACAGTCCCAGTCCTTTTCATTTGGAGACAGGGTTTTGC
The DNA here is from genome assembly GCA_004027655.1 of Graphiurus murinus. Lineage (NCBI taxonomy): Eukaryota > Metazoa > Chordata > Mammalia > Rodentia > Gliridae > Graphiurus > Graphiurus murinus. Next base: position 70,430 of record PVLC010003474.1, read on the forward strand.
TAAGTTGCCCAGGCTAGCCTTGAATTTGTGATCTTTGTGCCTCAGCCTCCTGTGTAGCCATCATGCCTGGCAAAACAACACACTTTTTAAGTAGTACCTATATAAAAACTTTTTTTTTTTTTTAACAAATAAAGACAAAGGAACAGATGATATGAATTGTGAATCATTGAAAATTGCATTTCAAGCTGGGCATGGTGGCACACACTTGTAATTCCAGTACTTGGGAGGCTGAGACAGTAGAATCACAGGTTCAAGGACAGCCTCAGCATGTAGTGAGACTTTCATCAACCTAGTGAGACCCTGTTTCAAAAAAAAAAAAAATAGGGAGCCGGGAGTGGTGGCGCACGCTCGTAATCCCAGCATTTGGGAGGCTGAGACCAGAGGATGCTGGTTCGCGGCCAGCTTCAGCTACCTCAGTGCCTCAGTGAGGCACTCCACAACTTAGCGAGATCCTGTTTCAAAATAAAAAATAAAAAATAGGACTGAGGGTGTAGCTCAGAGGTAGAATGCCCCTGAGTTCAATCCCTAGTTGCGCAAAAAAAAAAAAAAAAAAAAAAAAAAAAAAAAAAAAAAAAAAAAAAAAAAATAGGGCTAGGGGTGTAGCTCAGAGGTAGAATGCCCCTGGGTTCAGTCCCCATTAATACCTACACACTCACAAAAATTGCATTTGAAAGATCATTGTTTACTTCTTCCAGAGTATCATAAAAATACTTGCCAGTAGAATTATATATAAAACTTAATCCACAAGACCATTACACTTATTATCCACCAATAAAGGATGCGTATTATATAAAAATCAATGAATTAAAATTAAATACATGACAAATGGTAAGTGATAAGTCAGTTTTTTTTTTTTTTAACAATAACTACGTTAACTCTTTTTCTGCAGAGCATGGAAAATACTTTAGAAGTTATAGAACATTTATCAAGTAATGTCAAAGAAAAATTATCAGAGAAGCAAGCTTATGCATCTCAGCTACGTAAAGAAACTGAGGAGCAGAAACCAAAGTTAGAGAGAGTCAATAAACAGGTATTTGTATCTTTTTAAAACTGACCTGTAATACTTACATTTTTTGAAATCTCAAATGATAAAACCAAATCTTCTTTTATATTTACAAGAATTTGGGAAGTTTATATAATGATTGAGTATTATTTACCAACAGTGTGCAAGACTCATAAAAGAAATCCGTCTTTTGAAAGGAACAAAAGATGAAACACTAGAAGAACAAGACATTAAACTCAGAGAAATGAAAGAGTTTCACAAGGTCATTGACGAGATGTTAGTTAGTGTCGTAGAAGAAAATGCCGAGATTGGTATTATCCTTCAAACATACTTCCAGCAGGTAATACACTATCCTCTAATACATTTTTCTTTTCTGTCTCCTGTATTCTCATTCTCTCTCTCTCTCCCTCCCTCCCTCTCTTTGCAGTGCTGGAGATTGAATGTAGGGCCTTGTACATGCTAGGTTAAGTTCTCTGCCACTAAGCTACACCTCCAGCCTTATTTCTTGAACACTTCATGAAAATAAAAATTCATGACATTCATCATAAAGTAAAATGTAATTAAAATATTTTTCTTCTAAAATGTATTAGGACTAATTGCTATTAAATATTCTTCCAGAATGGGTTAGAACTACCTAAAGCTGGCACTAAAAGCAGTTCTAAATCTCCTTCACAGACTTCGCTGTTATCATCAAGGTAAGTGGCAAGTTAATACAACATCTCAGCTCTCAAAGCTGCTACTCAAAGTGAATCTAGGCACTTCCACATTGCACAGCTGCTGGACTAGCCAGTGCACTCCAGTGTTCTTCTCCCCCTCGCCTCCTCACTATGTCAGCATCACAAAGGTTAGAAGTAGAAACAGGCAGTAGAGTTGCCTTCTGATGTCTGCTGCTGTCACCATTTCTATTAAGGCACATGGGCTGTGATTAGCAGCTATTTTAGTAGGATAAAGCAGGGTGAACTATTTTATCCTACTAAAAGCTAGCATTTGGGGTGAATCCCCCAAAAGAGTGAGCATGTAGGATGGACCTCAGTTTGGGGAAATCTTTTTAAACCATAAAAGGCAACCTTGATATATAGACACGTGGCATATGATTTTTGTGATTAAAACAGCATTTGTGAACTTTTCTATAACCAGCATTTATGGTACTTTACTTTGCTAAAGAGGAACATTTTTTCTTCTGCAGTTCTTATCCAGAACTCTATCACTAGGGATGCTTAATCAACAATCTTGTGCTTTGTTAGCAAAACAAAATTATTGATGATCCTGATTTTAGTTTTCAATCTTCTACTGTCAGCAGCTACTTAGAGATTTCAAGAAGAAAAACAGTGGCCCCAAAAGATAGTATTTAGGTATAAAAAATGGCTTCTACATAAACATGTTGTTACTTACACTTCCCTATACATTCATAAAATATACTTAAAAATGTATTTGAGAATCATATGGCTATTTTTCAAATAACTCCACAACTTTATTCAACACACCTCTCACTGTCCTCTCAGCTTAATATTACATTAACTATCATTTTGAATATTATTCTTAGCACCAAAATCCTCTTCTGCCTTTTGTTATGGCCTTGCAAAGGTTTAATATGTAATGCTTCCAATTCTAAGAAATAGATTATAGTTGTTAATCAGCTTTTTGTTGCTATGAGAAATACCTGAGAAAAACAATTTGTAGGAGGCAAGTTTCAGAGGTTTTAGTTCATAGTCAGGTGGCTCCATCACTGTTGCTTATGGCAGGGCAGAGCTGCTCACCTCATAGTCAGCTGGGAAGCAGAGAGAGGAAGGGGCATGCTCCCAAGGACCCTCATCCTGGTTCCCATCACCTCCTAACAAACAGTCCATTCAGCTATGAATCCCTTCACGGATGAATCCACCAATGTGGTTATGGCCCACACGGTCCATTCACTTCCCAAAGCCTCACTTTTGAACATTGCTGCCCTGGGGCCAAGCCAACGCAAAGCAACACAGAAAGCTTTGGGAATGTTCCACATAGGAACATTTACTGAACTACCTATTGAAACTGTTCAGTTTTTAATTTTGACATCTATTGATGGTCATACTTTAAAAATGTATTACACTATTCATATTTCAGTTATGGAATTATGGTGTCTTTTGCCATTAATGAGGGAATCTGTATTAAATGTATATTTTAAATTAAATTTCTAATAATTCATTTTTTTCCCTCTAGGTCAAGTAGGAGTTCCACAAGTACTTCTGGTTCTCAGACGTCGATTAAAGTATTAGAGCTCAACTTCCCAGACTCTTTACCAGGAGCCTCCCCTTCTAGGCCAACTAGTGCTAACAGTAGCTCTAGTAGTGGTAAAAGCAAAAAGAGCACCAAATGAAGATTTTGATCTCTTCAAACTAGTTTTAAACACAAAAACATACTTTATAATAGTTAACTGCATATAATAATGATATAAAGGCCTACTGAAAATAGCATTAGAAATACAAGATGACTATAATTTTTTATCCAGTGGAAACTATAGAGCAAAACAAAAAGGTAATTTTTCTCCTATTGTATTCATTGAGAAGGAAACAGTAATAGCAGATTCTTCACAAGGCTACATTTGGTAGAAGCTTAAGGAAAGTGGTTTTTTTCACTGTAATTTTGATGTCTGTAGTGTTAGGTAATAGTCGGCTTCACTGTTTCATGAAACTAAACATTACTAATGTCAAAGAATCTTTCAGGAATAAATTTCTGAAGATTCATTACAATCACAGTAAGAAAAATTTTATTTACCTCAGAAGTCCCCAATATTAGGTTTTCTTTATTCAAAGAAACAAATTTCCCAGACTTTTAGGGAAAAATAAATGTTAAAGCAGTTTCTTCTTTTTGGTATTAATTTGCAACCAAAAGATAGCATTACCCATACCCCCACCCCCCAAGAAAACAACTGGTAAGAGACATTGCTGTATATCAATAAGAAATGGAGCTTAAATTTGTAAGAATTACTCCACTCTGACCTCTAAAGAAATCACTCTAAAGATCTGGCTCTCAAGATACAGCCAACTAAGCATAAAGAATAATTTTTTGAAATATTCTTAATTTAAACAATTTAGAGAAAGCTAGATGTGATCTGATTTGCAGAGAATAAGAATTCCATAAGTTCACATTGAAAAACCAGATTTAGAATTGGTTTTCTAGTTACTACTTTTTGCCCAGCACTTTGAACTTTTAGAATAGTGTGTGAAATAATATAAAACTGAATTTTAAATAAATTAGAATTCACATATGTAAATGAGTGTCTTCTTCAAACCTTGGAAATATCATTACAACTGTTACTGTCTTATAACTATCATTCAGTTACTTCTGAAAAGCAGAGTCACAGTAAATGTTTCTCCTAATTATTAGTTTTGTTTTAGAAATAGTCAAGAAAAGGCATAAGTAGTAAAGTCCAACGATAAAATGAGTGAAAAAAGGTGGAGTTTTTGGCCAAAACACTGCTCTAATGCATATTTCCTTATAAGATCTAAAAACTGATTAATCTAATAGTCACTTTGTTTACCAAAGTTCTTATTCTCAACCAATATATTACTTTGTAAATTATTTGGAACCTGACATGTTTAAACATCATGTCCTATGAAGGCAGGGATTGTCTTATTAGCTCTGTGACTTTGTGCAGGAACTGCTCTGTGCTTTCCCCTTATTTGATTAATATAAACAAAAAGCACAGGACTTAAAGTGAATGCACTGTAACTATCAACTTTTACCTTTTGAATCACTACCTACAGCATAGCACAGTATTTGTGGAAGGGTTAGATTCTTAGGCCAGCATAAAGTTTACACTGAACTTATAATAGTTCTAAGTTCAGTGTAATAATGCTAGAGGATCAGTCCCTCTTCAAATCTGGAGTTCCATTCCCCCCCCCCACCACCACCACCCAGCAACACTTCGCCAAGGTTTCTCCTTCTTCATCTGGAGTCCCTCTTATGTCCCATTTTCTCCCTAGATTCCGCATATTAGGGAGAGAATACAATTTTTTACTTTTTGTGACTGACTAATCTCACTTACCATAATGTTTTCCAGTTCCATCCATTTCTCTGCATATGACATGATTTTTTTTCTTCTTTATGCCTGAGTAAAATTCCATTGTGCACATATCCCATAGTTTTGTAATCCATTCATCTGTTGATGGATGTCTTGGCTGGTTCCATAGTTTGGCAATTGTGAATTGTGTGGCTATAAACATAGATACACATGCATCAGTCTGATGGTTTGGTTTCCATTCTTTTGGGTAGATACCCAGAAGTGGTATTGCTGGATCATATGGTAGATTCATTCCCATTTGTCTGAGGATCCTCTATACTGTTTTCAAAAGTGGCTGCACTAATCTGCAATCCCACCAACAATGTATTAGGGTTCCCACTTCTCCACACCCTTGCCAGCATTTGTTGTTGTGTTTTTGATGATTGACATTCTAATTGGGGTTAGGAAAAATCTCAAGGTAGTTTTGAAGACCAAAGAAGAGGTTCACCATGAAACATAATAATCAAATTGACTAATGTAGAGGCCAAGGAGAGAATCTTAAAGGCAACAAAAATAAAAGGCCAAGGGACATTTAGAGGCACTCCAGACCTCCCAAACTAAGTCATGAAAGCCAGGAGGGGCTAGAGCAACATATTCCAAACTCTGCAAGAAAACAACTTGCAGCCAAGATTCTCCTACCTAGCAAAATTATCTCTCAAAATTGACAGGGAAATAAAAACCTTCCAGGACAAACAGAAACTATAAACATTTATGTCTTCCAAACCAGCACTAGAGAAAATACTCAAAGAGATTAACTACAAAGAAGAACTAACAAGTAAACGTCAGAACCAGAGAAACAATAATTTCCAAGAGGCAAACAATTAAGAACCAACACTACCTCAAACAAAAGTCAAAACTCAAAATGATAGGAATTAAAAATCATCTCTCAATAACCACACTGAATATAAGTGACCTCAACTCCTCAATAAAAAGATACAAGGTGGCAAAATGGATTAAAACCCATAATCTATCTATATGCCGCCTGCAAGAAATACACCTTACACAAGCAAAGATTCCCACAAACTAAAGGTGAAGGGCCAGACGGAGTAAGGTAATCCATGCCAATGGAACTCGACAAGCAGGAGTAGCAACTATCATATCCGATAAATTAGACTTCTAGCCTAAGTTTATCAGAAGAGACAAAGCAGGTAATTTCCTACGAGTAAAAGAAACAATTCAGGAAGAGGAAATAACAATAGTCAACATTTATACCCCAAACATAGGTGCAGCCACTTTCGTAACACAAACTTCGTGATATAAAGTCACACAGATGGGAGACTTCAATACTTCTCTCACATCACTAAACCAATCTTCTAGACAAAAGGTCAGTAAAGACACCTGAGACCTAAAGAATACCATAAACCAAATGGACCCATTAGACACATACAGAATACTTCACCCAACTACAGCTGAATTCACATATTTCTCAGCTGCCCATGGAACCTTCTCCAAAATAGACCGCATTCTGGGCCACAAAGCAAGCACTGGCAAATTACAAAAATGTAACATAATTCCCTGTGTCTTTTCAGATCACAACAGAACAAAACTAGAAAGCAACTTTAAGACCACGCAGAGTAACCACGTAAACACATAGAGACTGAACATCACACTGCTGAATGAGGAATGGGTCATAGAAGTGAGGGAAGAAATTTAAAAAATTCTAGAAATCAATGAAAATAGAGATACAATGTATCAAAACCTCTGGTACACCCTGAAGGCAGTACTAAGAGGAAAATTTATAGCAGTGAGTACCCACATAAGAACAACAGAAAAATCACCAAATAAATAACCTAATGACACAGCTCAAAGCCCTTGAAAAATAAGAACAGTCTAACCCCAAAGCCAGTAGAAGACAGGGAAATTATGAAAATAAGAGCAGAAATTAATGAATTTGATAATAAAAAAATACAGAAAATCAACAAAACCAAAAGCTGGTTTCTTGAAAAAATAAGATAAACCATTAGCCAACTTAACCAACCTAAATCAACTTAATCAACCTAAATTACCAAAATAAGAGATGAAAAAGGTGATATTACTACCGACAGTGTGGAAATCCAGAGGATCATCAGAAACTACTTTGAGAAACTATATTCCAACAAAATGGAGAATCTAGAAGAAATTGACACATTTCTAGACACATATAACCTTCCTAAATTGAATCAAGATACAGAAAACTTAAACTGACCGGTAGCAAAGAGAAAAGCCCAGGGCCAGATGGTTTTCCAAGTGAATTTTATAAGACCTTTATGGAGTTCTGTTTTAACACCCCAAAATCATGCTGCTTCTACTGATGAAGTCCGAGACAGAGCCAGCCTGGCTATGTACAAACTACAGACGTACTAATGCTAAGAAAAATTGCTTAAGATATCACTAGGGATCGTTGACAATTTACATCCCCAATAATTTTTGCTGTGCTGGGACTCCTAAACACACTCTTAGAAACTGGTTTGTCCGCTCTGTTTATTTTTTTGGTACTGGGGATTGAACTCAGGGGCATTCTACCTCCGAGCTATATCCCCAGCCCTATTTTTTATTCTTTAGTTTGAACAGGGTCTCACTAAGTTGTGGAGAGCCTCACTAGGTAGCTGAGGCTGGCCGTGAACCTGGATCCTCCAGTCTCAGCCTCCCGAATGCTGGGATTACAAGCGTGCACCACCATGCCTGGCTTTGTCCACTGTTTAAATGTTCTAGGAGACAAATTTTTTTCTAAATTCAGGCAGACTGCAATATAAGGCACTATCATAACTTTTAATTTTTTGGTACTGGGGATTAAACCCAGGAGTTTCTACCTGAGACAGACCCATATCCATATTTTTTATTTTGAAACAGGATCTTGCTAAGTTGCTGAGACCAGACTTGAACCAGCGATTCTCCCATCTCAGCCTCCCAAGTACTAGGAAAGGTGTACACCACTGCACTCAGCTAAGAACTTTTAATAAAATGTTATGTGTCTGACTGTAAGCTATACTAGTGATTCCCAAGGGTCAAGGGCTATGCGAAGAGGTAGTTTTCACTTTAAAAATCCCATCAGATAGGACATTGGAGAGATGGTTCTAGAGCTGATGCTTTAAGTGCAAAAATGAAGGCTATTTCTATTACGAGTATCCATTGCTCTTAACCATGGTTTCTTTTCCCTGTTCCACTGCAAAATGAATTTTATATTTTCATCACTAAAATTTGAAGGACACAGTCTGAACCAGTATTAAGAACTTTGGTAATTTACTGGTGGCAAGAACTCGTAAGAACAAGCGAGTCTTTTTCTGCTATCAGTCTTTAAACCTTTATAGGTGGGATATCCATTTACTCACCTACCATACTATACCTATTCTGTATCATGAGTGACAGGATTAAAAGACCACTGACATTTACAGCTTTTAGAATCTTAAATTAGAAAGATTCTAAAATAATAAACCTATGACTCCTATCAGTATCTCTTAGTATCCTATATTACTTTCAGTAATTTTGGGAAACTTTAAATCAAAGTTTCTTCATTAGCCTTATCTGCTGGAATTTATTTTGAATAAAACTAGGTTCTGCTTGGGACATCTAGCCATTTATTCAAATCCTGAGAAAGGTGGCAATAAGGAGAGGTGGCCACAAAAAGATAAGTAGAAATGCAGGCAGGCCTTAGGTTTTAAAAACATTCCTAATCACTCTGTAATACTAGGATAGTTTCCTATCCCCAGAAGAAAACCAGACTTAGAAGTATTCATCTCTACCATTCCTTTTTATTCAGATTTATGCCTAGAATATAGTTTCTAAGTGTCTGGCCAATATTTTAAAGCAAAATTTTCTTATGGTCATAATGTAGCAATAAGTAAAAATAATAATGGAGAAATAAGCAAAATAGGCTTCTAGTTAAACAACTTTCATTGTCTTATTCCTACAGTATTTGTTAAGCTGGATAGAAGTCAGTAACAAACCACTTTTAATTAAATTGGGCTATAAAGGCAAATTAGACATTCTATCATTCTAAATAAAACTGCAAAAATAAACAATGATATATATAAAATGATACTCAAGAAACATTCAGACATATAGTCTCTTTCAAAAGCTGAGGGCTTTTAATTGAACAGAAAAGAGTACAATAATTTTTGATGAAAATGATCCAACTGTTCAACACAAATTTATTTTTCTAACAGCAAAGAAGAGCCCACCACCTTATCATACAACATAACACAATGAAGAAACAATGTTTTCAGATTATCTTTAGGTTAAGAAGTTTAAATTGTTAGAAATATACTGTACATAAACATACACACAAAAAGTCTAAAACTCAAGCTGTGACCAGGGGACCTACAACTGAAACAAAAACTGAGAAAAGGTTTCTGTAAATCTACAAATTATTTTAGGAGCAGGTATTTCAACACTGAACTGTTAATATAATTAACAGTGTTTATAGTGCAAATTTTCTTGGCATATTAGTTTTTTGGCTTATTTCCTTTTTCTTTCTCAAATTCAGCTATCTGATTAAATATGTTGAGTAAATTTTGAGGTAAATTTTTTTTAACTCTGCTTTCTGATTGCTCTTTGCTATTTAGTTCATCTTCTGGAACCTCTGTCTTGTTATCTTCACCACAATTGTCCTCTCTTTCATATTCTCCTTGATTTGTAGTTACCCGACATCTCTGCTCATTCCTACCAAAACCACGTGATCCAGAATAAGTGTATTTTTTGTTTTTTTCAACTGACTTCCAAGAGTAGTCTGAACTTGCTGGTGAAGTTGAATACTTCATGGAACTTGACTCCCACCTTCTGTAGTGCTCTTTTCTTCCCTCTAAGTCCTTTTCAAATCTCCTATAACCATACATTTTAAACTTGTCCTCTGAGTTCCTATAGAAGGAATCTGAGGAATTTCTTCTACTGGAAAAATGTCTTTCTGACTTATATGGCTTTTCTGTTTTGTTACTATCTGCCTGGGTTTTATAGCTATTGTAAAAATCTCTTGGATCTTCAGACCTACCTCCAAAATCTTCTGGTATTTCAACTGAAGATGAAGAGAGTGAGCATCTATCTTTCTCTTTTACCTGTGTTTTTTGATATTGTAACCTATCCTGCTTTTCTAGTAGTTTTTCTACTTCTTGTTTGTGGTTAAGAAAAGATGCTGAAGTATTAGTTGGAACTGGGTAGCACTCATCTTTCCTATTATGATCTGTCTGACTCGAGGATGCCCTAGATGAATGCCTTTTGGAACTTCGAGAAGACTCTGAACGGTTCCTCTTTCGTTTCTTATGCCTTTTGTGACCAGAGGAGGAAGAAGATGAGGAAGAAACTGATTCATCAGCAGAAGAAACACTAGAAGAGGAAGAAGAGGACTTTCTTTTTTTCTTCTTTAGCCTAAAAAAGAAATGTAGTCAACTCATGTTAAATTCAAAGATGCTACCAAAATATTCATAAAGATTTTGGTCTCATTTGGTTTCTCTTAAAAAATTACTTATAAACTGTAGCTTGGATAAATGCTAACAATTTTATAGTTATAAGATCCAATTTTTATCAAGCGTGCCTTTTGGGAAAAATACCTGTGGAGACAGGTGCCACTGTAAGCAAATATATCAATTCTGAAAGACACACTGGTATTCCAATACTACTTTAAAAATTTAATACTACTTAAACATATAAGGAGAAAATTCAAGTTTTATATCTGACTATGTCTAGTTTCATTGTTTCTCCACTTTAGCACTATTGATGTTTTGGGCCAAATAGTTCTTTGTTGAAAGCACAGGTGAAGCTGTCCTGAGCACTGTAGGATGTCTAACAGCGTCTTTGACTTCTGCCCACTAGATGCTAGTAGTGAGCCACCAGTTATGACAACCAAAATATCTCCAGACATTGACAAATGCTTTTTGAGGAAGAAAACCAACCCTAGTTGAGAACCACTGCTCTAGTTCTAAAACATTTCTCCCTAACATATGGACAATTAAAACAGCTTGTTTTCTATTTTAATTCTAAGGTTAATTTTTTTTTTTAACAGAATTTTTAGCCTTAAAAATTCTACTTTGAGCTGGGCGTGGTGGCGCACACTTGTAATCCCAGCATTTGGAAGGCTGAGACTGGAGGATCCAGGTTCACGGCCAGCCTCAGCTGCTGAGGCCCTCCGCAACTTAGTGAGACCCTGTTTCAAAATAAAGAATTAAAAAAAAAAAAAAATAGGGCTGGGGCTGTAGCTCAGAGGCAGAATGCCCCAGGGTTCCATCCCTAGTACCCCCCGCCCCCCCAAAAAAATTCTACTTTGATTCTACTTTGCCTAATCTCTTTTATAGAAAAACACATCAAGTACATATTTGCTAAAAACTCCTAACAGACATTATCACTCGAAATATTGTTTTTCTTACTTACTTTACTTCCATATGGCACTTTGGGTTCAACTCAGTAGTTGCTTTAAGTTAAAAAATACTGAATATTATAGTTTACCTTTTCTCCTCTTTTAAGAGCTTACGCAACTTTTCTGCACTTGTTTCTATTTTCTTTGTTTTCTGCTTTTCTTCCTTTTCAGCTTGTTTTTCTCTTAATTCCAAAGATTTCTTTTAGAACCCAGATATCGGAAAAAACCACACGTTAAAAATAGCAGAATATATGAAACCCAGTATTCAAAAGACCACCACCCCCAACCAGAAATCCAATTTAGTATAACAAAATCACCATACAGCCAGGATTAAACAATTTTTTTTTTTTAACATAAAAAAGATGTTTGGCATTAATCATTGGAATGGCCAGAACAGTATCGAGGACCATATTGCAGTTGGTATCCCATGAAAAAAGGGGAAGCCATTGCAGTTACCAATGACCCAGAGTGCAATAAGGGTAAATATGTAAAACATGACAAAAATTATTTTAAAAAATTGAAAAAGGACACAAATTTTACAAATTAATGACATTCCATTAAGGTGAATTGAGGTGGGGGGAAATCACCATGTTCAAATACAAACCATTTTAAAAATAGCACAGCCCAGTTGGATGCATGATTATGTAAGATATCATTTTCCAGTTTGTGGATGGGGATGAGCAGCACCAGATGTCACAGACACAGCAGCAATGGTCCAAGTCAGAAGAAAATGCATGAGAAAACATCATCATCAGTATTACAGGAAAAGGTTGACTAAAATACGTCTCAAGAAAGCTTTTTTTTTTACATAAAAAATTAGCTCAATTATAGTAGCAATACTGAGAATTTTATATCCACTAGGTAAACACACTACAACAAACAGTTCTCAAAACCACATGCTAAATTTAGGTAAAAGAAGTTTCGTTATAGGGCTATTTTTACTTTTGAGTAAAAACAAATAAAAAAGAAAAGGCACTAGGAAGCAATGAATGTCAACCCCAATTAGGAAAAGTTCTATCTAAAAAGAAACCTTTCATAATGCTCTATTTAATTGATCTAGAATAGTTTTCCCCAGAAGAAAATTATGTCTTGGTATTAATTTTAAACATCACCAAAATTTCTAAGGGGAAATAAAGAATCACCTGCATATATTTATGAAGTTTCTGCAAAGCATCCTCTGCATCTTTAAAAGTCTCATCCAAGGTCAAAGCTTTTTTATAGTAACTTTCAGCATTTAAAAACTTTTCTTCTTCTTCTAACCTAAATTTGAAAGGAAGCGTTAGCATTTTTGTAAAAATGACAAAAGTATCCAAATATACATGTAGGTCAGAAGTTTATATGACAAATTATTTTCCAAAATGAACAATACCTAAATCACGTTTCTTACTATGATTTACCTGGTAAAGAGACTACATAAATAAAAATCCATTACTAGTAACTAAATAGTATTAGCACTTTTTAAAATACAGGGAAATACCTGCTAAACTGGGCTTTTCCTAGTTTCTGAAATTTTCCCAGAAAACTCACTGCTAAATGTCTTCGGAAATACCGAAACACATATAATCGTCATACATATATCATTATCAACATACACATAATCAGTTGTAGATAGAATAATCATTAAGTCTCATAAGTCTATGCTGTGAAAAATCAAATGAAGTTTAGACATAAAACAGTAAAAGGACTTTGCAAGATACTTTTTAGTTCATAGAAGGAAAAAGTAATTACTGTAAAACACTGGGATCACTTTTGCATCAGCAGACTGGTTGTGGGGAGTAAAGGACAAATCAAAGATCACCAATCCTTCTGGCTTGGATAACTGGTTGATGCTGCCATTCACTCACCAACCAATATGCAGGTAATGAGAAAACCACACCTTGGCAGGTACTACCTATCTACCTAGTGAGAAAATAAAAAGCAGCTCCAACCACTTATTAAAAGTTCTAGTAATAAATATTACAAAACCATAAATTTGGAATTTCTGACAAAATTCAAACTGGAATGATCTTACAAACAGAATGACTAGGCAAATTTATGAAACAAGAAAGAGATTAATCACCAGGTGTTTATCACAGTACTTGGGAGGCTGAGACAGAAGGATCGCAGGTTCCAGGCCAGCCTTAGCAACTCAGCAAAACTCTCAAAGACTTGGCTAGACCATTTTAAAATAAAAAATAAAAAGATGGCAGTGGGGATTAGTTTGGGGGTAGAATGCCTCTGAGATTCAATCCTTAGTACCAAAAAAAAGAAAAAGAACAATCTATTTTTAAATTTTAGAGAAGGAGGGAGGGGAGAGGGAATGGGGCAGGAATTGGGGAAGGGTTAAATGAGAGATGTGTGCATGTATGCCTTTACCAGCTTGTACCTAACAAACATGTATGGTTACAACGCACCAATAAAAGTAAAAAATAAAATAAAAAAACAAACAAAAATTTTTGTAGCAAAAAGGTGCTATTAATCACAAACTGGCCTTTTAATTATTAAAGCAGGCTTTTATCAAATTATATCTAAAGTATTACATTTCTTCAAAATGCTCTACAAATTAGATTGGTCTGTTAGTCATTAAATATTTGCAATGCAACTACTATGCCAGGCACAATGCCAACCAGCATCTCATCAATTATGGTTTTTACTATTTAATCGGAGCCTGTGGGTTTTACTGGAAAGAGCTGAATTACAAGCTGAATGTAACAGGAAAATCTTATTCACAATTAATTACAAAGTAATTCATATTTCTGACATTATACTACTAGAAAGATATAATGAATTGAAATAAATTCATCATTAGAATAAAATCTCCTAATAAATGTCCCAAAAAAGAATACTTCAATTTCTTATACTTTTCAACTTTTATTTCTATGGAGTGAGAATATTCAGAGCAATGAACTTGAGACATCAAAATCTCTAATCATGAAAAAGCCTCAGTAGTAAGACTGAAAAAAGGGAGTGGGAGATTTATAATGATTCCATTTAAAAAAATATCTTCAACCAAAACTGAAATGTGTTCTGAATTGAGTGAACTAAAGACACCATTTCCTTAGTAAAGGTCAAGATTTCATAGTAGCTGGCTGAATATTAGACTTCCACCAATGAACAAAATCCAATACTTACTGTCCTCCTCTTTCTACAAGTGTTTGGCAGAGGTATTTCCTTGCATTCCTGTGAGTTGGACAGTTTTCTAATGCAAGCTCAAAATCTTCTATTGCTTTGTTCAGGCTTCCTTTTGTTGCATATCTAGAGACAGTAAGTAAAATTAGAGAAATTTAACGTTGTGATCTATTTATAAATATTTTTCACATGTACCTTATAAATATTCCTTAAAATCCACAATTCACTTACAATGCTCCACGAGCTACCAAAGCTTCCACATTTTGTTTGTCTATTTCCAGAGCTTTATTGTACTCATTCATAGCATCCACATGGCGTCCAACCTTAAAATAATCAACTCCAATCTTCACGCTAGAAAACACATTTGTAAGTATCACAAACATTTCACCAAGTATTTAAATAAGACGTCAATGTGAATAAATTTTAAAAGCAAATGTCTCCAAATTTGGCAAATATTTAGTTGTCAAAATATTCTCAATAGACCCAAGAAGCACTCTGCCTTTTGCTATTTTTGTAACAAATATTTATGAAACCCAGATACCAACATAATTTTTTTGAAAAAAAATTGAATATCCTAAATAAAACTTAGTTATGTTTACAACCTAAACTCAACATAGTATCTATAAAAAAGGCTGATGACAAAAAGTGTTTTAATTCATGTATAAACAAATTATGGTCTTAATGCTGATATAGGAAAGCTTGGTTTACCCTAATTTTTTTAGACTAGACAATGCAATTGTTAAAATAAAATATGTTCCTACCATTTTAAAGCCCAAGATGCAGACTGTTTCTTTCTTAATGCAGAAGCAAAATCATCTTCAGAGAAACTTTTGCTATTAAAGAAAAGTCAGACTGTAAATATTTTTTAAGTAACCATACTTAGCTTCGCCTGAAATATAGGCAATCACCACTGCGTAAATCCCAAGTAAGAAATTTGTATACGTAGCAAAATCCTTTACCTGTCAGAAATGAATACTACTGCTAATCAGTATATTTAAGTCTATGTACTAAATAATTAAAAAAAGTATCTGCATGCTTCTCTATATGGTCAAATGGCACACGTCTAATCACTGATCAGAGTTCAGTACTGAAGGAGATGGATTACCCAGTTTATTTAATCTTTGGCATATTCCCGTAGCTAGCCTTACAATGGTCAACTATATTCTTCAGTTATGCAGCTTTTGAACTTAGCACATTCCCCCTACCATCTAAGAGAACAATACAGATAACAACCATACCTTTGTAGGCCTCTCATTAAAGATGGTGGATTAGATTCATCTATTCCTAGTTTTTCTAGAAGGAATTCAACCACTCCTGGATTAACAAATCCCAGGGAACTCTGCATGATATTTTCATAGGATTCCAAAGAATTGCTATTTAGTTCAATGCTTTTCCTTGAAACAAAACCCACATATACAAAAATATAAGAATGACTAAAATAACTAGCACAGCTCATTTTATTAAAGAAATATTATATGAGATTTAAGTACTCATGACATTTTTACACATGAAGGTATAGCACTATAATAATATAGTTCCTTCTACCAAATCTGAAGTAATTTAAAAATTAGAAGAATAAAATGAACACATTTTACAAATAAATTAAAATTCCACTTTATTGTCAGAAGTTTGACAATCTTTGCTTATTTGAATCCAAGAAACCTATAATGAGCTACTGTTAAAATACTACAAATACCTGTAGTACAAAGGAAGCTCTTCAGAAGTAATTACACCTAGTTGAATACCAGATAGGTGTGGTGGAAGAGATGAGCTATAAAGAGACACTGCAAGTTTTTCATGGTATCTATCAATATCCTTGATCCCAGCTTTAAAAAAAAAAAAAAAAAAAAGCTGATTAAAAGAAAACAAACCAACATATTAAATAATATGAACTATATAATTTTATAATATACAAAGCTTTCTAAACACTACCTTCATTAGACTGCATCTTGAAAATTAATAAAAAAATAAATTTAACAACTCTGATGTAATGAAAATGTGTATGATAAAAATGGTCACCTCGGATAATGTCACCGGTTTGGTAATATGACAAAGGATCGCCGTGGTTACTGTGAGATGGCACATCTCTTAATGGACAAAGAGCCTGCAATGAGAAGTATTTGAAAACACCAATCATGCCACTCTTTGGTGATAACAGTATCTTTTATGTTATAAACATTAAGAAAAAAACCACAGCTCTAAAGCCTGTTTTTTAATCAACACATAATAACTGGACATAAGAGTACACTGTGAAAATTCAATACATGTATAGGATAATTAGCATTTCTATCTCATCATTTGTTTGGAGCTTTAAAACTCCTGTCTTCTAGTTTTTCATAAACTGCATACTAGGTTGCTGAGAACTACAGATAGCTTACTGTGCTATAAAACACCAGAATTTATTCCTCCTATCTAATTGTACTTTGGTATCTGTTATCCAACTTCACTCTATTCTTCCCACCCTCTTTCCCAGCCTCTGGTTACAACTATTCTAGTCTCTTTTTTCTTTGAATTCAACATATAGTTGATTGTTTTCACATGTTAATGAGAACATGACATATTTGTCTTTTTATGCCTGCCTTATTTCACTTAGTATAATGTCCTTTAGTTTCATCCATGTTGTCACACATGAAAGCATCCCACTTTTTCAGGGCTAATATTTCATTGTGCATATATACCACTTTTTCTTTACTCAACTGTTGATGGACATGGTTGAGCTGAAGTCTAAATTTAAATAAGGATTTTAGTAATAAGTAATTTCTGTATCCCAATACAATAAACCTGTTTTCTGGTTCAGATCAAAAAGTAAAATCTCATGAATGAAATTTTCCATTAGTTTTAAGAACCAAATACATAAAAATAAAGAATAAAACTAAGCCAGGTGTTGTGGCACACACCTGTAATCTTAGTACTTATGAAGACAAGAGGATCGCAGGTTCAAGATCAGCCTCAGCAATCTAGTGAAACCTTATTTCAAAACAACAACAACAAAAAAGGGCTGGGAGTGTAGCTCAGAGGTAAAGTGCCTTTGGGTTCTAACTGCGCCCCCCCCCCCCCAACAACAAAACCCTAAATTTTGTCCATAAGGTACAGGGATTCAAATGAAAATAAAATTTAAAATTCCCAAAGTTCTGCTTTTCTTCCTTTCCATCTGTATGGACAGACAGCAAATATCAAATCTTTTAAAGTGACATTGCTTTACATTCAGGACTATTACTTGGGCAAAGTATTTCATAAGCAAATTCCTTACACTTAGTTGTTGTAAATACATGACATGAATATGTTCAATTAGAAGATATATAAGAGCCG
>PVLC010003475.1:0-19395 GCA_004027655.1 Graphiurus murinus
TACAGCAAAAAATTTCCCAAGGCTCTACAGTAACTAAAGTAAGTAAAAGCTCTGATTTCAGCTGCTAATCCTGTGCTATCTCCCAGTGAATTTGATACATTGTCAAAAGATGTGTCTGAATTCTCAGACTGTAGGGAAAAGGGTTGTTGGATATGGCCCAGCCCTTTGTAGTAAACAACTCATGGCTCTGCTAACTTTATTAACATATCTCCCTCCAGGGCATGGCTGCACAAGGCTGACATAACTTCACCTTGGTCAACCTGCCCTGTCCTGAAAGAGACCTGCAGGGCAGATAGGCTGGAGGAGGTTGAAATGCTTCAAGGAAACATTTTGCTAGGGGATGGGGGTAGGGAGAGCTCTGTGGTGGAGCACATGGTAAGCATGCACCAGGCCCTAGGTTTGATCCTCAGGAAGCAAAATAAAAGTAAACATTTTCTAGACCAAGGAACGAGCTGCACATTTTCCAACCAACCACAGACAATTCGGGTCAGTAAAAGACCTTCTGAAATAAAATTATAATCTCTGTCCTGGAGCATCTGTGACAGTTTCCAATGAGTTTAGCTATCAGAAGGCTGCAGCTTCTCCAACAATAGATTACAAACACAGCTACTTTCTGTTGTGTGACAAGCTGGACACCCAGACAGTTGGGAAGAAGGCAAGGACAGCCTTTTATAACCAGATTGCTTTTTTTTTTTTTTTTTAATTCTAGGCTTTCTTTCTTTTTTAGAATTATATTGGTGCAATGTAATTATACATCATAGTGATAGATTCATCTATGCACACATCTCTTGATGTGGTTCCCTCCTAACCCCATCCCTCTACCCCTTGCTCCTTTCCTGTGAGTGCTAGTAAAGTTGAAAGTGATACCTTCATTTATGGACAGAATATTATTGGGTCTGCTTCCTCCTCAAGCCTCCTTTCTCCTTTCCTCCTCCCTCCTTTTTAAGCACTGCTCAGGGAGCACTGCCCCCTACTGCCACTATGCTGGTAGGAGTTCTCAGCCTAACCCCTCAAAGATGAAAACCCCTGCACCAGTGGGTTGTCCTGGGCCCTACTGCTCTGTGCTGAAGGCTCCGTGTGGGGAGCAGGAGGCATGGCCTGATGCTCTCTGACTCTCCCCTCATCTTCAGTCACCAGCCCCTGCTCCCTCATGGGCAGAGAGGACGCTCTGACCCAGGGGAGCTTCTCATCATGCCCCCTCCTCTAGGCAAGAGCAGTTTGGTCCGCCCCCACTGTACAGTGGCCTGTGTTTTGCCATGGGCTCTGAGACTGGCCTCTCAGCAAAGGCTTACATGGGTTGCATTCTCCCCTGAGAAAGTCAACACAGCTACGAGTGACCTGCTACCCAGGAGCCCCTACTATGACATTCATGCACTCTCCTGTCATCCAGGGGGCTCAGGAGAGAGGGTGTGCAAAGACCCCAACCTCCTCCTCCCAAGGGGTGCAGGGCCTCCTGTCCCTGTGGGATTGGCTTGGGGGTATAGAGCAGGGGACAGGTAGTACCACTGACAAGGGAAGTAGAAGTAAGCCCAATTTGGCCTCAGCACAAAACCACTTTCCTCAATTCAGCTTTATCATAAAGAAAGTGGTATGTGGATTTCTGTTTGACTTCCATGCCCACAGAGCAATCAAGTTTGGCTCACAGTGGAAAAAGTAAAGAGTCCCCAAATCTAAGTCATCCCTCAGCCTATCAACTGCCTCATCATTAACTTGGCACTCAGAGGTTGGAGTCCATCTGTCCTTCTGGTGAGGCAGAACTCTGATGGCTGAGCTGTGAGCCATTCCAGGCCCTCTCCAGGAGAGCAGAATGAGATAGTATCTAATAAGGGACAAGTTGTGAGACCCACCTCGTCACTGTCCCTCTAGGGAGGAACAGTTGAAAGTGGCTGCAGGATCAAACAGGAAGAATGCAGCCCAGAAGTTCCAGACAAACTGATTCTATCAGTCTTGTGTCTGCAGGAAGTTGCAAAGAAAGAACCTCAGTCAAGTCCCCTTTGATGAGGCCGGCAGGGAAATCATCACTCAGAAACAAGCAAAAACCAAGACTCTCCATACCTAGATTGGAAAGAGAGCTGCTCTGGCTTCCCTGGGGAGGGTGTTGTTTCACCGGCTTGGGCTTTGAGTTCACAGGTCCTCAGGGCACCAAGGGGACTCTGGCTCAGGAGACTGACACCTTTTATCTGGGCTAACACCAGCCATCTAAGGAAGAGATGGCCAGAGATTTTTAGGGGCCCAGGGCTGGATCTATTTCTCCTGAAATTCTCCCTCCCCCCATTCACCTGTGCCCTCAATTACTTGAACAAAGAATCCTACAGTTGATGGAGCCTGGATTACAAATGTAGGTTACAACCAAAGTAAGATGCCCATTCTGACACAGAAAACCTTCTGGCATGTAGAATTTGACAGAGAGGAGGGTATAAAGGGCCTTGGCATGAAGAGAGAAGTAGGGGGCCATAGTAGCAGCAGAAAGGTTAAGCAAAGACTGACCCCAAGCTGGAGGGCCCAGCTTGGCCTTTTTGTTTCTACTGCTGGTCAGACTGAGATAAAATATGCTCCCAATTTCTGCAGGGCCTGATCTGAAAGGGAATCACCTTCCTTTGCTTCCTAAGACCAAGAGTTGTAAAACTTAGTATGAGAAGTCTGACTCTTGTTAAAATGAAGATTCCCAGGCTATGCCCCAGAGCATCTGGAGAGTCTGGGAGTCTTCCTGATTACGGGGACACCACCCAGGAGATTCCGAGTCCCAAGACCCCACGTGGACAAACCCTGCCTTATGCACTTCAGGAAGAGAGATGGGGACCGAGCCAAGTCTACGAGGGAGAGGACATTCAGTCGTGAGGAACCCAACCCCACACTGCAATCTCTTACAGAGTCCACGGCAGGGTCTACAAAGCAGAACTTAACAATTGCTCTTCATTTCAACCCAGGGAAAGCAATAATAACAACAAAAGATAGTAAATCTATCACAAAAGTGTTGTTCACCAGGGACTCCAAAAGAGCCTTCTAAATAGCACATCTGGATATAGGAAAACATGATATGCAGAAGACAGATTTCAAGGAAATGTTACTTTAAATAGCAGGTCATCTATAAGGACGGATGTGTCCTCTTGAGGCATCAGTCCCCAAGCTTGGAAACTGGAGGCAATTTGAGTCAGAGAAGTCTCCCTTCTATGATAATCTGATATCGCATACTCTCCCTCTTTGCTAAATTTGTTGCTTTAAAATGCACCACTATCAGCCGGGCGTGGTGTGCATGCTTGTAATCCCAGCATTTGGGAGGCAGAGACTGGAGGATCTGGGTTCGAGGCCAGCCTCAGCTGCTTAGTGAGGCCCTTCGCAACTTAGTGAGACCCTATTTCAAAATAAAGAATAAAAAAATAGGGCTGAGGCTGTAGCTTGGAGGTAGAATGCCCCTGGTACCATCCCCAGTACCGCAAAAATAAATAAATAAATAAATAAATAAATAAATAAATAAATAAATAAATAAAATGCACCACTATCACTGGGTGTGGTGACGCACACCTGTAATCTCAGTCCTTGGGAAGCTAAACAAGGAGGATCGCAGGTTCGAGGCCAGTCTTGGCATCTTAGCAAGACCTTTAGCAACTTAGAGAGATCTTGTTTCAAAATAAATAATACAAAAAGGCTGGGGATATAGCTTAGAGATAGAATGCCCCTGGGTTCAATCCTCAGTACCAAAAAGTAAAACAAAAAAAAACCCCACCAATATTTGCACAGTGTGTGCTTTTTATGCATTTATCTTGCTAGTTATCTGCATCTGGTTTCTTCAATTTCTATAATCCTTCTTGGCCCACAATTCAAGTTATAGTTACTTTGAATAAATGGAGGAAGCCAGTCATGGTGGCTCACACCTGTGGGCCCAGCTATTCAAGAGGCTGGGGCAGGAGGATCACTTAAGCCCAGGAGTTCAGAGCCAGCCTGGGCAACAGAGTGAGACCCCATCTAAAAGATAAAATTCCCTAAATTAATGAATGAATGATGGGTCATATTAAAATGGTCAAGGCTGCCCAAAGGGACTGTGGAGCCAGGAAGGCTAGAAAAAGAGATCAGGCAGAGGATAGGGCCCATCCTACTCAGCATCCTTGTGTTACCTGGAGCCCAGAAGCCATAGGAACCCACCAGCACACCAGGCTGTAGCTTCAGCCTTGGAGTTGCATGCTTTATGTCTGTTACAATTCATCTCATGGCTTCTGAGTTTTTAGTTTCCTGCAGGAAGGAAGCAGAATTCTTAAAAAAGGATGACACTTGAGTTCCCTGAAGTTGAAAGAAGAGGAGCAAAAACATGAAGTCCTGGCCCAGCACTTGGGCCTTGCTGATTTGTACCTAGGGAGAGAGCAGGCATGACCTTGTCTCAGCTTCCTCAGGCAGCATCTTGCCCAGATCAATGGGAGAGGAAAATGTCAGGCTATGGGTCAGAAGAGGCTGATAATATGAAGCAAGCATAAGAAAGGTCCTCAAAATAAAGATGAGTCAAGACCCCTGCTCCAAATTCAAAAGTTAATATGCTCCCAGCACTAACCCTTCTTATTCGAGGGCAGGCTGGTTCCCAAGGAAGCCTGTTAAACTCTAGCTGTTCCTTCTATTTTAAACCCGATCCACGTTCCCAGGGGAGGCAACTGCAGCCCCAGGGAGGCACAGAGACCATCTCTGTTCTTCCCTCAGAAGCTGGCCTATGGCTTCTTTCCGCTCTTGCCTCTCTGAGACCCAGGTCAAAGGCAGCCTCTCTTGGGGCTCAGACAAAGCCATCCATGTCTGCAGGACCTCTGTGTGACCTTCATGAAGCAGCCGATGAAAACAGTGTGGCTCCAGTTTTGTCTAGTACAAGCCACTCTCCCTACCACACTTCCTCTAAGACAAATTCTAGAAAACAAAGCAAACAGAGCACAGGAAAAAACAAAACAAACAGATATTAAGTAGACTTCCCAAGATGTCAAAGCAGTTGGAAAAGAGGTTTGTGTTCTGAAAGAGAACCAGCTGCAGAATCCAAAGGTCATCTAGATGTCCTGCGACAGTGGTTAGGAAATAAAGACCAATAGCTTGGAAACTGGCCCCCTCACCCCATAGTATACCTCTTTGCATCCCTTGTTGCTGTTTTATTTTGTTTTTTAGTGGTAGTGGGGATTGAACCCAGAGGCATTCTACCTTCAAGCCACACTCCCAGCCTGATTTTATTTCTTATTTGGAAACAGGGTCTCATTAGGTTGACTCAAGTCTACTTGCTGAGTCTGTCCTCAAACCTGCGATCCTCCTGTCTCAACCTCCCAAGTACAGGGATTACTGGCTTGCGCCACCACACCTGGTCTTGTTGCTGTTTTGTTGTTGTTGTTGTTTTGGGGTTTTTTGTTTGTTTGTTTGCGGTACTAGGGATTGAACTCAGGGGCATTCTACCTCTGAGCTACACCCCCAGCCCTATTTTTTATTCTTTATTTTGAAACCGGGTCTCGCTAAGCTGTGGAGTGCCTCACTAAGTAGCTGAGGCTGGCCGAGAACCCAGATCCTCCGGTCTCAGCCTCCCGAATGCTGGGATTACAAGCATGCGCCACCATGCCCGGCTCTTGTTGCTGTTTTAACTGGCCATTTTACTAAGAGTAAATGAGAGTTTACATCACTCATTCATTCCTTCATCCAGAACCTTGCTATGGCACTGGAAGCTGTAGCCTCCTCCTCCAGGTTAGGAGATGGGCCCCAAGAAGGCAGGAATGACCCTGTCACCCTGATGTCTCTCTGGGCTAGTAATAAAAGTCTCATAAACTAAAGCTTCATGCATGTTTGTGAGTTGAAGCTCCAAATCTGAGTTCTCTCAAGGCAATGGCAGTGGGCTGGAGGGCCAGAACAAGGACGAATATTTTTAAGCGATGCTTAAGTTACACCCCCATTGTCGTTGTATTCCCTTAGAGTGTCTGGACCTGTTGGCACTTTAAATACCATGCTGTGTGCTTGCTTAATGAAGCAGTAGCTCTAAATGTTTCGTAAATCTCATTCCTAATCATCTGTTTCACATCTCCAGAGAAAAGGAAATTATTCAGCTAATTTCTCCCCCTGGAACTTGAAGTACCAGTTCCCCGTGGTATTAACTTCAGACCTAATTATTAAATTTGTTCTCACAATTTGAGGGGTCAAACAGTCAGGTGATATGTTATAGCCATGGTTTTACCCCCAAACACACTTTGGGACTTTTCCATTTGTTGCTTCCACTCACCACACTGAAACCTGACTTATATAATCTTAAATCAAATAGCAAGTTGGCTTGATAAAATATGCTGTGTGGGGTTAGCATGAAACACTGACTAAACTGTGGGCAAAGGCCCTTGCAAACAGCTCCTATTATTAGCATTTTTACAGTTGATGAAGGTACTCCCTCTAAAAACACAAATATTTATTTCACTTAGAATGCTGGATTGCTTCTGAGACTATGAGTTGCAAAATGGGAGGAAACGCCAGCAATGTTCATGTGCTCTTGGGAATGAAAGCCACAGCAGCCCTCACAGCAGAAGCCCAAAGTGAAGGTCGATGTCACTCTCATGCAATCTGCTGTGAAGGGCCCGTGCAGTGCCCTCAGGGTGAGCCTCTACAAACAAGCCCATCTCAGAGTTCCCTAGCCATGACCATAGAAGGTGTGGCACCAGACCAGTGCCCTGGAATGAAAAGTCTGTGGGTAGTGGATAACAAGCAGGGTGGAGAAGACCAAAGGCAGGAAACTCCCAAAGCTTGGGAAGGACAGTGGGGCAGAGCAAGCAAAAGAAGTTACTACAGAGAGCAGGGACAGATGACAAATACAGCAGCCCAGACGTGAGGGCAGAGGATAGGGAGGAAAAGACATGTTGGGGGCAATCAAGATTCTGATGTGCTGGTAACTGAAAGACAGAGGCTTGATTCACTGCATGGCCAGTATAAGTGACTGGTCAACAGCAAGTGAGGAGGACAGACACAGGGCCAGACAGGACCTCTGCATCCACAGAGAAAAAGTGCATTTTTTCAGTCTTATTATCTGAAAGAGCAGTTACTGCAACTAGCTATATGCAGGTTGAGCATCCCTAATGGTAAAATCCAAAATCTGGAATGCTCTGAGACCTGGTTCAGAGAGATACAGGCAAGTATTGCAAAATCCAAAAACATCTGAAATCTGAAATAGTTCCCACCCCAAGCATTTTGGATAAGGGATACTCAACCTGTCTTATTTCCTATCCACTTACGAAGAGATTCTGGCCCCCTAGAATATGAAACCATCATGTCATTTCAAAGGCGATCTCAGAGTCTACCCTAGAGAGGTCAAGAACAACTTGTCTTGGTCTCTGGGGACATAAGATGCCCTTGGTTTTTTATGACAAGGATGCTTATAATAAACTGATAAACTGTTGGACCCAACTACTTTAAAAGAAAAACTATTTGCTGAGGGTGTTTTGTTTTAATCTAAGGGCACCAAGAGCCAAGAGCATTTGGGAATCTCTGTATTAGGCTCTGATGCCTGCCAAGTACAAAATTCATTATGGTTCAGAAAACCCCCAACATCAATAAGTCACCCCTTTAGAGAGAGAGAGAGAAAGAGAGAGAGAGACTGAGCACTTATGTCTTCCTGTTGAAAATACCCTACCTTCTTCTCAGACTCCCTCTAGTTCAATTCTGCCTCCCCTGTGCCACCCACTTCATCTTTGGGATGCCCCCAGTGATCTGGGCACAGGCCATCCTGGACTCAGCCCTTTCCTTGAGCCCCGGGGTAGAATCAGGGCAATACCATGTCATTCACATCATCACTTCTCACCTACAAGGAGGCCCAGGCCTGCATCTCACCTGCTCATGATGAATGAATGAGAAGCTGCTACCTAGGGGTGGTTGTCATAGGAACAGAGGATTTGGGCCTCACTAGGATGCTGAGATCGATTGAGGCCAATGGGTCTCATTCCTACCCAGAGTAATGTGCTCCTCTGTGTCTCCCAGAGGGACCTCAGGCCTCCTGGGGAAGAGCTGCTGCCCCTCATTGTCCAGTCATGCCTCATCTACCAGAACACAGTGCCCTTCCAGAAAACCAATGGAGTGGCCTAGAGGAGCCTGTACTGTGGATGCCAAGCCAACACAGCACCTCTGAACTGCCCTGAATGTTGGAGTTTCCCAGGGCTCCAACCTTGTCCCCACTTTCGGGGGGTCTCGGCCACCCACAAGCCTTCACCTGCCTGATTCAGAGGTCAGCTCCTACTAGAAGGGTTGCCAGGGGGCTGCAAGGGTTGGGTAAGCATTCTCTCTGCTGTGATCCAAACAGTGGACATACACACAAATTAGAGGAAGGAAGACTGATTTGCTTACAGGTATGGAGATTTCAGTCCATGTACATATACACGAACTGAAATCATAGCCACAAAAAAGGCTAAAACACCTCCCACAGACGGATCCACCCATGTGCTACCAGGTTTCCATTACTGCAATGACCTGGAACAGAGCAGATATTGGATTACCTCCTGCTGTGTTTTGAATGTGTCACCCAAGAAATCATGTGTTGGAAGCTTGGTCCCCAGTGCAACAGGGTTAAGAGGTAGAACACTTGGTAGGTGACTAGATCCTGGATCATGAGGGCTCTGACCTCATGAATAGATTAGCCATGCATGAGTGAATAAACCAATGGTTATCACAGATGTGGCTTTGTTATAAAAGTGAACTCTCAGCTGGGCATGGTGGCACATGCCTGTAATCCCAGCACTTGGAGGTGGAGACAGGAGGATCACAGGTTTGAGGCCAGTCTCAGAAACTAAGTTAGACCCTTAACAACTTAGCAAGACCCCATTTCTTTTTTTTTTTTTTTTTGCGGTACTGGGGGTTGAACTCAGAGGCGTTCTACCTTCGAGCTATACCCCCAGCCCTATTTTTTTTTACTCTTTATTTTGAAACCGAGTCTCACTAAGTTGCGGAGTGCCTCACTAGGTAGCTGAGGCTGGCCGCGAACCCGGATCCTCCGGTCTCAGCCTCCCGAATGCTGGGATTACAAGCGTGCGCCACCACGCCCGGCTGCAAGACCCCATTTCAAAATAAAAAATAAAATAGGGCTTGGGTTGTAGCCCAGAGATAGAATGTCCCGTGGGTTCAATCTCCAGTACCAACCAACCAACCAACCAACAAACAAACAAACAAACACAAGTGCCCTCTGGCATGCTTGTTCTGCCTTGCCATGTGATGCCTTCAACTACATCATAAATCAGCAAGACGTCCTACGCCAGATGCCAGCACCTCACTCTTGGACTTCCCAGCCTCAAGAACCAGGAGCTAAATAAATCTTTATTATTTATAAACTACCTAGTTTCAGGTATTTTGTTGTAAGAACACAAACAGGCTAAGACACCAGCCCACTGAGGGAAGGGTACATGAATCTGCCTAGCACTGGCTGATACTATTTTCCAGGGCATTTTCTTTTTTCTTTTTTTTTTTTTTTTGCAGTACTGGGGATGGAACCTAGGGGCATTCTACCTCTGAGCTACACCCTATTTTTATTCTTTATTTTGAAACCAGGTCTCACTAAGTTGTGGAGTGCTTCACCAGGTAGCTGAGGCTGGCCAAGAACCCAGATCCTCCAGCCTCAGCCTCCCAGATGCTGGGATTACAAGCGTGCGCCACCACGCCCAGCTCCAGGACATTTTCTTCATTGAGCCAAGCAAAGCTCTGTCAACTGGCAGAACAGATCATATCCCTGAAGGCCACGGCTCATTTCCTTATCACATTTGATTTTCTCCTCTAGTTTGAATCTATTTTTCTGGAAATGAGGTTCCTGAAGCTGTCTGTGTGGTCCCATTAGGATCTCACAGTGTAGTACACAGGACATGTTTGCCTTCCTTCTTAAGGGACTCAGGACTGTTTATACATGGACAAAAAAGACAAGTGCTGGTACGCTGCGGTGTCGCATTGCAGAAGCACATAAACTCACCCTCCACTACAGCTCATGTTCCCTTTTCAGAGGTAGCCTCCTGGCCTCCCGGTGACAATCCTACAGTGCTTAAAATTCATGTCCCCTTGAAGTATTCCTCTGCCTCTCCTCAAACTGAATCTCATTTTGTTATTTCCTGCCTCTATTTGTTACCTCTCTGGAATCATTTTTATTATGTTTTGCTCCACACTGACGTTCAAACATGTCTCGGTTTTGCATTTTCTGTAAAGTTTATTTGGGTGATGTGGCACCTTTTTCAATGTCATTGATAAAACAATTCGATGAAATCAAGCCTAACATTGATCCTCATAATTTTCACAGAAAACCTCTCCAGGAGGCTTCTGTTGCCATCTGTCTTTGGGACATTTTCTCTCTAAACAGGGTTTCCTGGTTTTCATTTTACCTTTGTATAAGAAAAATGGCATTGGCATTTTTCTGTCTGTTCATCCACAGACAGATTCTTAAAAAGAGCCCAGCATGGCCTCATTGTTCTCTAGATCCACACTTTCACTCTTCATTTCCCCTCTAATCAGGTCTTGTCTCCCATCACATTGGGGGTAGCTCTGGTGTACCCAAACTCCCCAAATCCAACACCCATGGTTTGCAAATAAGCCCCAGTTTAATACTCTCCCCTACTCTTCAAAGTCCCCACTCTACCAATTTTAATAATTTTCATGATGAAACAGCATACCCAGGAACTCATTTATGAGTGTAGGGTTTATTCCAACAACTTACTACGTATCTTTTTACCACCATAAACACACATTCAAGGACATACTCAGATTTGGAAGAAAGCCAAAAATATAAAGTTAAACAAGTAACACTGGGGATGTTGGAGTGGGCTGGTTATTCGGATTGATCTTAGTTTTGTTGTTGTTGTTTTGATTTTCTATTTCACATGATATCTGTAATGCATTTGACAAGCACATAACTAACAAGCAGGACTTTGCCAAGGCCACCATTTAAGGGATATGGTTTGGATGTGACAGGCTGAGGGTCATGCAGGAGTTCTTGAATACCCCCTGTGACTCCATTCCTTTCTTTCCCACTCAAAAGAGCAAAACAAAGCACAGTGGTATGGACCCGTATCAATTTAAATGTCAAATCGTGAGATTTTAAGCAGTGTTTGTGGCACTTCACTTGTGACAGCCCAAGAATATCCATGGGTTGAATTTATTCAACAACCTGACACACCAGTTTCCTGGTAACAACTTTTGCTGCTAGAGAGCTCCCTCCTCAAAGAAGGATCTTGGAACTTTCTTACAGGGTCGACTTCACAGGTCAAAAAACACTCTAGCTAAGGAAAAATGAGAAATCCTCAAAAATAGAAAAAGTGCTGGTACATGCTTGTAATCCCAGTACTCAGGAAGCTGAGGTGGGAGGATTGCAAGTTCTTGGCCAGGCTCAGCAGCTTAGTGAGATCTTGTTTCCAAATAAAAAATAAAATAGGGCTGGAGGTATAGCTCGGAGATAGAATGCCCCTGGGATCAATATCCAGTACGAAGGAGAAGGAGAAGGAGAAGGAGAAGGAGAAGAAGGAGAAGGAGAAGAAGGGAAAGTGCCACATGGCTAGAGACCTGCAATTATTATGTTTTTTAAAAAATGTAGTAGCTGGGTGTGGTGGCGCATGCTTGTAATCCCAGCATTCGGGAGGCTGAGACCGGAGGATCCGGGTTCGAGGCCAGCCTCAGCTACCTAGTGAGGCACTCTGCAACTTAGTGAGACTCGGTTTCAAAATAAAGAATAAAAAATAGGGCTGGGGGTATAGCTCAAAGGTAGAATGCCCCTGAGTTCAATCCCCAGTTCCGAAAAAAAATATATATATATAGTTATAAAAACTACAGGCTGATAGGCTTCTCATCTATCTGACAGGTTTCTAGAATGAATTTTTAAGTAAGGGCTTTAAGAAATTCAAAAAGTAAAAAATAAGTCACCAAGAGACAGTCACCAAGAGACATTGTTAGGGCAATTCCAAGTGCTTTATGATTGGTTTACTAATGGAGATCATGAAAAAAATCACAGATATCACAAAGAAGGCTTTTTTATTAAGGCAGCTGACAGTTTCTAACAGTGACTATAGAAACTTGATGGAAAGATGTAGTCAAGATAAAACCCAAATGGCAAAGTTAAAATTCACAGTAGTGTCATATAAAAAGAAGGGGCTCAGGTTAGAGATGTAGTTCATTGATACAGCACTTGCCTAGCATCATAGTATGTGCAATGCCCTAGGTTTGATCACGGAAGGGAGAGGAGGGAGGGAGGAAGGAAGAGAGGGAGGGAGGGAGGGAGGGAGGGAAGAAGGGAGGGAGGAAGGAAGGAAGGAAATTCAGTTTTTTCATACAAAAAAATGACTATCTTTATTATCCAATGTGGTCAGAAAAAATAATGAGAGCTGGGTATGGTGGCACAGGCTTTTAATCCCAGTATTCGGGAGGCTGAGATAGGAGGGTCATAGATTCAAGGATAGCCTCAGCACGTAGTGAGACTCTCATCAACATAATGAAATCTTGTTTCAAAATATTATTGGAGATGTGGCTCAGAGGTAGAATGGGGGTGTGGCTTGGAGGTAGAATGCCTCTGGGTTTAATTCCAAAAAAAAAAAAAAATGAGAGTCAGGCATGGTGGCACATGCCTGTAATCCCAGTACTTGGGAGGCTGAGATAGGAGGATTGCAGGCTCAAGACCAGCCTCAGCAACTTAGCAAGACCCTCAGCAACTTAGATCCTGTTTTCTTTTTTTTAATTCACAGATACATTAAGAAGCAACTAAAAAAGACATCTGAAATAATAACATAGCTTATTATGTTGCCAAATACAAGTCAACAAAATCAAACTTTTCTATCATCAATAACTATTTTAAAAGTTATGTTTATACACATGTGTGTGTATGTGTGAAGAGAGAGGGGTAGATACTAATCACAACTACAAAATACCTAGAAATAACCATAATTATAAAAGTTCAAGAAAAGAAACATGTGAAGACATTTTTACAGAAAGACACAAAGAGTACCCTGAATTACATGAAGGGACAGGACAGGTTCCTGGATAGGAACATTTAAAACAATAAAGATGTATAAGATGCCACAGTGGTTTGTCCACTAAAGGTTTATGAGCTAGAGACTTGGTCCTCAATGAGGCAGTATTAAGAGGAGGTGGAACCTTTAAGAGGTGGAGCCTAGAGAAGCAAAGGGTAGGTCATTGGGAGTGTGCCCTCAGAAGGAATCAGTGTAGTTCTCACAGGACCCCTGGGTTTCTCTCTGGCTTCCTGTCTTAGTACAGGATCTCTCCCTCTCACACATGCCCCATACTGATACCATCTACCACGGAGGGACACAGCCAAGGGAGCCCTCACCTCAAGCCAGACAAATGAAGCTACTGTCCTGTGCTTTCAACTTTCAAAAGTGTGAGTTAAAGTCTTTTCTTTATGAAGAACCCAACTTCAGCTATTTTGTTATAGCAACAGAAACACTTATACAGATGCATTTGCACATCCCAAAGTAATTTATAAAGTCAATAAAATCCCAATCAAGCCCCAACACAATTTTTCACAAAATTAGGTAAATACAAACGAATAATCATGATACTGATTTAAGGGATACTGTGGAGACTTGTCCTATTCTATAATAATTGTAATAGGACTATAAACTGGGCATGGTGGTGCATGCCTATAATCCCAGTTCTTGGGAGGCAGAGACAAGAGGATTGCAGCTTTGAGGCCAGCCTCAGCAACTTAGTGAGACCCTGTTTCAAAATAAAATATTAAAAATAGGGGTGGGGCTGCTGTTTTTAAAAATGTATATTTTAAGACAAGGAAGTATCTGTTCAGTAATTAATATAGGGATAACAGTTTACCATTCAAAAACAAAAAATAAGTTAGCTACCACATACCTATGTAAAAACAGATTTCAAAGAGATAAACGAGTGTTATAGTTTAGATCTAGGATGTGCCCTAAAGGCTCATGAGTGGAAGACTTGATCCCCAGCTGGTGGTGATTTTGGGAGGTGGGGCCTAGTTGGAGAAAATAGGTCCTCATGAGGTAAGCTGCCTTGCTCTGCCACACACACTCCCTGCCATAATGTTTTACCTACAGCAATAGGGCCAAGTGACTGTGGACTGAAACCTCTGAAGCTGTGAGCCAAAATAAATATTTCCTCCTTTAAGTTATTTGTCTCAGGAATTTCATTACAGTGCCAGAAAGCTGATGAATACAAAGAGCCAATCTTTCTTTTAGCTGCTTAAAAATATTAGAGGAGGCTGAGATAGGAGGATGACAGGTTTGAAGCCAGTGTCTGCAACTTAGTGAGACCCTGTTTCCAAATAAAAAAAAATATATAGGACTGGGGATATAGCTCAGAAGTAGAATGCTCTGGGTTCAATCCCCAGTACTATACGAAAAAAAATATTGGAGAAAATTATGGTGGGAAATATTTTCAAAGATTAGATGCAGAATAAAGGCACCATGTACAATTTATTGAATGCAAATTACACCTCAATAAAAAATGACTACTAGAAGGACAAATTTGACTAGATAAATATCTTGAAAACCTGAAATATCTATGTTAAGAGAAAACATAAACACAGTAGAAAGACCTGTGACACTCAGGAAGAAATTTTTGCACCATAAATAACAGCTAAAGAATTAACAATCAGAAACACACACACACACGCACACACACTTGGACATACACACACACACACGCACACACACTTGGACATACACACACACACACACACACACACACGAAAAAAACAGCATCCCAATTTTGGAAAGTAATGATTATGTACAGGCAATTCACAAAAGAAATTTTTAGTCAATAAAATATGAAGAGATGCTACAACCACACTAATAATTGAATAAACCACAGAGCTAAACCTATTACATTACGTATAATAATTAAATTAAAAGAACAAAGAAATATTTCCCATAACTCTTATAAATAATGAAAAGGGTTGATAATATAGATTGTTAATGAAGATTCAGGGAAGTGGACATTGTCATGCAATGATGGTCAGAGTATGAACTTGTAAACTCTCACTGGCAATAGCATTTTGGCATTGTCTGCTAAAACTTTAAATATGCATAACTTTAGGCCCAGCAATTCCTTTCCAGAAACACAACCAACAGAGACACTTGAAAATGCTTACAAAATTGTTCACTAAATCATTTTGTGTTAGTGAAAATTGGACGCTTCCTAAGTGTCTATCACTAGGGTAATGATTAGATTCAGATTGGTCTTATCTCACTATATAATCTCAGTTTAAAATACACAATACCATCAGTAATTGTTACAAAGCAATATGTATACTATTGTTAAAATATGCTTGTGTGGGTATACATGAATGTCAGTAGAAGGACTTGAAACCAAGTGTGTATAATGATTACCTATGGAAATGGCAATAAAACCAGGGACATTAGGTTTGCAGACTGGGAAAAGATGGACTTTCACATTTTCATGTTTACCTTGTATTTTAGTTAGCTTTTCTGTTGCTGTCACCAAAATACCTGACAAGTACAATTTATCTGGGACCTACAGTTTTAAGGTCAGTCCATATTTGGCTGACTCCAAGGCAGAAATGGCTCTGTGGCAGAGCAGAGCGGGGGGGGGGGGGGGGGGCTTTCTCACTTTCTGGCAGCCAGGAAGCAGCGAGAGCAAGGTGTGGTGGTGGGAGGCAGAGACAGACACAGTTCCCAAGGCCCCAATGATCCACCTGTTGCAGCCATGTCCCACCTCCAAACCTAGCTGTACTGCCTAACACAAGAGCTTCTCTGAAGAACGTTTTATATCCCAATCATAACACCTTGATTGAATCTTTTACTTATAACTTTTTATATCATTCCTGTGTCACAGCAGCTTACAAAAATGGTACAATCACTATACAATGTTATGTCAACCATACTAAAAATACAATCTGAAGGATGCCAGAGGTGAAAGAGCTTTCCATGCATTGGCACACTCAAAAGAGTTTTGCTAGATGAGGAAAGAGACCAAGGGAAAGAGAGGTGAGACTACCTCAACCACAAGCTTGACTGCCTCAAAGGCATTCACAGCAAGAGATGTTAATGCCACCTAACAAAGAGCACCCATTCATTCATCAAATATTTATTGAGTACTTACTGTGCAGCAGGCACAGTTTCTAGGCACTCATCATCATTATAATCACCAATCTCATCCTTAAAAGAATATAATATTGTATCAGTAGGGGTTCTACAGAGAAATAGAAATAACATTTTGTCAGCAGTTAGAGCTTCTCTAAACCCAGTCAAGTTAACACAGAAAACTAAGCATTGTGATTCATATAGACTAATCCATGTGAAAGGCATTCTTAATAGTGGAAGTATAAATGTGTTAACTATTATAGAGGTCAATTCACATATTTAAGTTGGATATACCTTTGGACCCAGAAATCTTATTTCTAGGCCTTTATGCTATGAATAGTTTAATTGGCAAGGATTTAGTGTAGCTTAAATGTCCAGTGGGAATAAGCAGAAAGCTAAATTGTGATACATCCACACTGTAGAATATTATTCTATTAAAATTATGCTATGGAAGCATATTTAACAAGGTAAACTGTGCACACTGTTTAGTAATGTCAAAAAATCCAGGCACAAATATATATGCATATATATATATATATATATATATATATATATATATATATGAACACAAATAAAAACAGAAAATGGAGAGAAAGAGAGAGAGGCTTTATGTTTTTATTTTCAGATGGCAGGTTGTGCCTGGATGAAGATAGGGTAAGTTTCTTCTTTAAACCCTTTCAGTATTTTTCCATGTTTCTGTCATTGGACTATATTAATTTTTACAATAGAAAACAATCAACATGTGGCAATCAGGACAAATAGCAATGGTTCCTTAAATATTTTGGTGTGAGTCATTCTCATCTGCCAGGAAAGGCCCTTGCAAGAGCAAATTGAGAAGTGATCAGACACCAGCCTTTCATCATAAGAGTTTATAGTGAAAGACAATTTTATCCCATATTAAGAACATTGCAGGAAGAAGCACATGAGCAAGTCCAGGGTGAAGAGCAAAGGCTGGGATAGTATTAGTATTAGAGAGAAAATTCCAAGAAGAAATCCCCTCTGCCGTGGATGGCTTTAGAAGCAGGCAGACAGTAGGAGGTACAGTGACACCTTCAGTTAAGGACTGTTCATTATTGGAACTGTTTCCCTCCTCTCTTCTTTTCTTCTTCTCATGGCCTTTCTCCCTCAGTCCCCTTCTACTCTTCTACTGATCTTTCTCCTCATATACCTGAAATCCTGCTATTGTTTGTTTCTTATTTTCTACCAGTGTCATTCTCCCTTTAAAATAGCCAACCAGTCCCCTCCCCACAAAATCCAAGTTGAGTTCCATTTATGCGGGCCTCTTTACCCTATTGCAATAGCTACTACTGGATAAAATGTCCTGACCCCTTTAACTAGTATCCAGCTTTATTTTCTTTGACATTGCACAGTAAGTCTGATCTCTCAGATGTCAAAGAGGGTCTGCCTGAGGAGCAGATCAGGTAACCCCGGGCAGATATCTGTTGCTTTCAATTTGCATTTCCAAGTCGATGTCTTCATAAAAGTAGACTCCTGTTCCCAAAGTTCCACTCACGTGGCTGTGCCCTCAGAGGACGACAGATGTATTCTAGCAGAGCCAACCCTGGGGACACCCACATGGTGACAAGGGAGAACTACTGCTGCCCTGCCAGCCTCCTCCTGAAGCACCCAGCACACCCTTACCTCTCACTTCTGTTGCTGAGGAGCTGTTGGACCAAGACATCCACTTGTTCCTGTACTTGCTGATCTCCTGGACTTTGCAGATGTAATTCCCTTGGTCAGATGGCTGCAGGCTCAGGACAGACAGCCTGTAGAGTGCGCCCTGCATCTCCTCCAGCAGATGCAGCCGCTGCCGGTGCGCTCTGCGACTAAAGTTCCCATAGTAATGCACCACCCGGAGCTTGGTCATCTTTACCATCAGGGCCTCTGGGAAGTCAGCACGGGCAAAGAACCAGCGCACGGCCAGCAAGCTCTCCTCTCGCCTCTTCTGGGACACATGGCAGAGGAGAGTGGCATTTTGTCCCTCCAGGTAGACAGCCACAGGCCCTGGTGACACCGTGACATTGAGACCCCCGCAGACCTCTGCAGAAAGAAAGAAGGAAGGAGAAAATGATTGAAGTCGGGGAAATGTCTCAGTACTGTTGCATCCAAGGGCAGACCCCTCTTGCTTCTCCATCTCGCTCCCCATTGTGTAATAGCAGAAGAGACGGTCTTTGTGGGGAGCTCCTGGGCTCCCACATTCTTATCTATAGACAATTCCATTTACGTGGAATACCAAACACTGACCCCCACCCCTACCCCTAGCCAAACATTTTTCAAGAAGTTTTTCTATGTTTCTAGCTGCACAATTCATAATCACCAGATGAATGGATTACAAAATTATGGGACTCTACACAATGGAATTCTACTCAGCCAAAAAAAACAAAAACAAAATAATGTCGCTTGCAGGAAAATGAATGGATCTGGAGAATATTTTTCTAAGTGAGATTAGTCAGTTACCAAAAGTGAAAGGGCAGATGCTTCCCCTCATATGCAGAACCTAAGGAGAAATTGGGACAGAGGAGGGACTCCAGACAAAGAAGAAACCTTAGCGGAGTGAGGGAAGGGGCCTGAGGGAAGCAGAGGAGGGAGGAAGACTTGAAGAGGGAAACTTTTCAATGGACGTAATGTACATATACAAACTTATTAAAGCTAGTGGGCAGGGAGAGGGAGTGGGGTGGGAACTGGGGAAGGGCTCAAGGACTGCTGTGTGCATGTATGCCCCTGTCACCCTAAACTTCATCAAAATGTATGACTATAGTGCAACAATAAAAGAAAAAAAGTTTTTCATTTGTTGCTGATGTTTAAAATTAAGTTGAGGAGATCTCACATAAGAATCCGGATTTTTGCAAGCTCTTGGAAATGTCCAGCCCACACCTCGTCTTCCCCACCAGTCTCCCCAAGGCCTTTTATTCATCAATAGCGACAGTTGTGAATCGGTGCTTCCCTGGGCAGAGCAGGGCTGCCCTCTCTGATGGCCTGTCCACCAAAGACCAAGACTGTCCTTTTCCCCTCCTTTCTCCAGTTGAGCTACTTAAACTCTAGCCAGAGCAGAGGATCAGTAACAACATCAGGTGGTGCTAAAGAGTGTCAGTGAGATGGAAGGACAGGGCTCTCCTTTGGACGCAAGATCTCTCTGATCACAGGGATATAGTACAAGACTAAAGAATTAATGAGCCTAAGAAATCCAGGTTGCGGGGTGAAAGACCCTCCCAATACCCAAAAAGATGCTTCAGAATTCCAGGCCTCCTCAGCAACTTAGAGAGACTCTGTTTCAAAATAAAAAAAATAGAAAAAAAAAAGGCGGGGGGGGTGTTGGGTGGGTTTAGCTCAGAGGTAAAACACTGGGTTCAATTCCAGTATTACAAAAACAAAC
>PVLC010003475.1:19495-97020 GCA_004027655.1 Graphiurus murinus
ATCCCAGCATTCGGGAGGCTGAGACCGGAGGATCCGGGTTCGCGGCCAGCCTCAGCTACCTAGTGAGGCACTCCGCAACTTAGTGAGACTCGGTTTCAAAATAAAGAATAAAAAATAGGGCTGGGGGTGTAGCTCGGAGGTAGAATGCCCCTGAGTTCAATCCCCAGTACCACAAAAAAAAAAAAAAAAAAAAAAAAAACAGGTTCCTTCTATTATTTCCTGTCCTTTAGTTTCTTAGTCCAAGCAGCTGAGGGCTGCCCTCTCCAGCTACAATTCTGCCCCTGAGATGGCCTTTGATGGAGCCACCCTGATTCCCAGCCAATTATCCAGACCCATAGGCCTCAGCGAGGCTGGGTGCTGTTACCTTTCCCCACCAACAGGAGGCACTATGCATGGTATGCTGTAGGTTGTATGGTGTGGTCATGCTGCTCTAGAGCCCACAAACAGAGTCCCCCTCTGTCCTGTGGCTGGAATGTGCCCCCACAGCTCATGTGTAGGAAACTTAATCCCAACGTCTTATGTTGATAGTAGGCAGAGATGGGGACTTTGGGAGGTGATAAGGATTAGATAAGGTCATGAGGGTGGTCCCCAGAATGGCATTATAAGAAGAGGAAGAGAAGCAAAGCATGGTGGCACACCCTTGTAATCCCAGCATTTGGTAGGCTGAGACTGGAGGATCTGGGTTTGCGGCCAGCCTCACCTGCTTAGTGATGCCCTCTGCAACTTAGTGAGACCCTGTTTCAAATAAAGAATAAAAAATAGGGCTGTAGCTAGGAGGTAGAGAGACCCATCACAGGCTTGCTCTGCCTTGCCAGTGATGTCATCGGCAGGATAATGATGCCTCACCAGATCCTCAGCAGAGGCCAAGCAGGCCTGGTGCCAAGCTCTTGGGCCTCTCTGCCTCCAGAACTATGAGCCAGAGAAACTTCATTATGAATTTCTGAGTCTCAGGTTCTTTGTTGTAACAATAGAAAATGAACCAAGAGGCTCTGGCCAACAGAGTCCAAGAAAAGATGCTTTGTCCAGAATAGTGGAGCCTCTTTCTGTCCAATCAAGGCTGAGCTCTCACCAAGGTCCACACCCTAGCCCTGGACCATCCAGGAAGCACCATCCACTGTCCACCCAACCAAACAAGCAGGTGCCCCCAGAGGCATTCCAAACCGCAGTCCTCACACCCCAATGTCTCCATCTAGTCATGTGAATAAGCTTGGACACCAGGTGGCAAAGAGTCACCAAAAGCTTTGTCCCCTGGTCAGGGCTCCAAATAAGGAAAAGAAAGATGGAGAAAGATCTGAAGATTTGACAAGGAGGCCAAGGATCCACAAAGGTGAGGCTGTGCTGTGGGCAAGTGAGGGGTAGCAGGTAAAAAATACTCATCATTGTAAAAATCCCAGCAAAAGGTCATCCATCTTCATCCATTTTCTGCTGATAATAACACAGTGTCATAGACTACACATCTCTTTTCTTTATAACTTGCCCAGTTATAAAGAAAACTTACCCAGTTATAAAGAAAAGAGGCGTATTTGGGCTCATGGGTGTGGTCCAAGGTTGAGGGGCACATCTGGTAATGGCCTTCTTGCTGGCAGAGTCTTGAGGTACACAGGGCATTGTGTGGGTGAGATGAGGGTGACTGAGAGACCTAGTCCCACTGCATTTACAGCAGTCACCCCCACCATGATAGCTCACTATCAATATATTGATTATTTCAAGAGGGTACAGCCTCATTACCTCTTCAAAGTCCCACCTCTTAATATCTCATAGTAGATATGAACCCAACCTCAGTTTCAGAGGAAAAAAGCCATATTTGAGCAGTGGCAGTCACCCTCTTACACGACTTCCACTATTGATTTAACAGACAGAACACCTGGAAAGTTAAAATGCGTTCAGGGTCAAGTTCCTTTCTTTTTCTTTTTCATCTCATAGAAGCCAGGCACTAGACTGCAGGACACTCCAAAAGAATCCAAGTACCTTAACTGCATCCATAAAGTACCTTTGGTCATGTGAGGTAACATTCACAGAGTGGCAGGGAAGTAGAACAGGATGTCTTTAGGGACCATTACTCAGCACACCACACCATGAGTCTTTTTATTTTACAAACAAATGAACAAAAAAATGATAGGAGCAAGCTCAGAAAAAAAAGAGGCTAATGCCCAGCTGGATGCTGACACACTGTGGAAGTCCTCTGTGTCCACAGTGAGGAGGGACAAAGTCAGCCCCGGGAGATACCTGGGAAATACAATTTATTGGGTAGCCAAGATGTCCAGTCTCAATTCCCAGCAACTGGTGAATGTTACTTTACAGGACAAAAAGCACTTTAAAGATGTGGTTAAATTGAAATTCTTGGATTGTCCTGGAATATCCTGTGAGCTGGTGCCTGGCTTCTCTGGTAACAATCCCATGACTATCAAAAGTCATTCATAAAGGGCAAAAGAAGAGGAATGGACCCACATCTTTCCTGCATCTTGCCACTTGGTGGGCGCCTTGTCCCTGTGCCACGTTAAATTAGTCTGGTGGTATTTCCTCTGGAGGAGGCCAGGTCTAACGTGCGCAGGGACCTGATGGAGGAGCTTCTGGTGAGCCAGGAAGCAGCTGGGACACCCCAACAGGCCTGGGATGGACAGGAGGAGTGAGAGCTCAGGGACGCAGCAGCTGGCTTCCAGAGTCCAAGTCCAGCCCCACCCACCCCAGAGCTCCTGCTGGAGAGCCAAAGACAGGAAATGGAAACAAGATGGGTGGGATGAGCGTGGCTGGGACCCCACGCCCCAGGCTCCTCCTGTTAGCGCTGCATCAAGCAGGGATTATTTATGGTGCCTGAAACCAGGAGAATGTGCCAAGTGCTCCAGCCCCATGGGAGGCGGATTCCATCCTGGAGGAGAGCCAGTAACCCTTCCACTTCCACCCAGGCCCGGATCCCGCTCGCTCCCAGGAAAGCTGGTGGGCTTAGCCAGCTTCCCAGGGCCAGTCTTCTTTCCTCTTCAGCAGCACACCTCTTGGCCCTCATTTGGTTCCATTTTCTACTACAAATGGCCCAAGCATCTGTTCCTCCCAGTGAGGCACAAAGATCCTCTTGTGGTCTGAGTTATGCCCTCCCCCCCACGAAATTCACATGTTGTCCTAACCCCTAATACCTTAATTTGGACATTGGAGCTTTTATTTTATTTATTTAGGGGGAGGGGACTAGGGATTAAACCTTAGAGTGTTCTATCTCCAAGCTACACCTCCAGCCCTTGTTATTTTTATTTTTAAACAGTGTATCCCTAAGTTTGTTGAGGATCTTGCTAAGTTGCTGAGGCTGGCCTCAAACTCAAAATCCTCCTGTCTAAGCCTCCCAAGTACAGGGATTATAGGCCACCATGCTGGCTGGTTAGGGCCTTTAAAGAAGTGATTGAGTTAAAATTAGGCATCAGGTCAGGCCCTAATCCAACATGGCTGGTGTCCTCATTAGAGATGATTAGGACACAGACACACCCAGAGGGGAGACTTTGAGAAGACACAGGGAGAAGATTGGTGAACTTTGGTAAACTGTACCCCATTGTGGCCCAGAGGGCCACTTCTGCCAGCACATGGGCCTTGGGAGGGGACTCTCCACCCTAATTAGGAACCCCCAGATTTCAATATTGGCAGGAAAGATCCTGGTCCAAAGAGAGGGACAGGATTCCTGCTGCCATGACCCCACTCCTTCAACAAGCACGTGGTCAGATACAGGGCTCCTGGGCACCCTGCATGGGCCAGTCTGGGTGAAGCAATGAGACACAGAAGCAGTGGCTCAGAGGAGCCGGGTGGAGAGCCAAGGGCTGGTGTCCAATAGAGCCAGGCTGGACATCCTGCTCTGTGAGGTATGAGACTCTTGGAGGCTCAGTTTCTTCATCTGAACAATGGGGAGATGATTTCTTTCATGAGAAGCCTACAGGTGCAGTGAGGAAAGGTCTTCCAAATGCAAATGTTAGTTGATATGCACTGCAAGCGGGGGAGGTGGGGGCAACAGAGAGTGACCCTCAAGCTGGCCTTGAGCAGGTGTGTGCAAAACCTACTATGGACCCCACCACCCACCCACCCACTGGCTCCAATCTCTATTGTCTCTTTCCTGAAATATTAATTGCTTAACAAGGGGCCCCAAATTTTCACTTTGCACTGGTCCCATAAATTCTGAAGGTGATGATGCTTGCACATGAACGTCACATTCCCGGAGACAAGACCTCCTCTGGGGGTTTCCCCTCCTTGTTCGGAATAATGTCATGAAATGGACAGACCAATTCTAGAACCACATTGAAAGTACATCCATGTAGCCAAATAGCACGTGGTCTACTTTTCATGCGGCAGTTGAGGGGTTGAGACAGCAGCTCCCAGGAGCAGGGACTACATGTTTTCAGACAGAAGTAAGACACCAGTCTCCTCCGGGACCCAGAAGTGGGCGAGGCCCAGGTTCCTCAGTTCTGACCCAGCCAGGAAGGAGTTGGTGGCACCAGGACCCACCTTCCTCTTCCCCTAAAGAGTCTGCCCCCACTCATTTCAGGGATCCATGTACCTCTAAGTTTATAAGGAATGCAAAATGTCAGAACTGGGTCTATAGCAAAGATCTCCTTTGTGTTCAGGAGGACAGATAGTCTGAATTCATGACAATCGGTCTCGGAAAGAAATACATTGAGTTACTTAAAAATCCACATTGCCAGGAGCCCATGTATACTGAGCACTAAGAGATGCTAGCCCCTGGGTGGTTCATTCATACTAATCCATCACCTAAAATTAGCTCCTGTCCAGGACAGACATATTCTTCTCACTGATAGAGACTAGCATCTGCTCATGTGAACCTACACCAAACCCAGGTCTGAGCACATTCAATGTATTTTCACAATTTATCCTCATCCTCTACTAATCCTCGTTTTACAAACAAGAAGACTGAGGCACAGAGAGGCTAAGCAACTTGTTCAAGCTCACATAGTACATGGCAAAACTAGAATTTGAACGTAGGAGATCCGGCTTCAAAGATAACTCTCAACTCTGGACTGTGGCTTGAGTACTCTAGAAAAAGGGCAAAATTTCTTAGTCAATATTCTGCCTCCTGGTTTTCTTTCTGTAAAATGAAAGGTGGGACCAGGTGACCACCAAGGTTCCACTCCAACCCCAAATGGAGAGGTTAAAAGTGCAAGACTTAGGAGCCGGGATGCATATATTAAGCTGGGCTGCCAGGTGTTCCCTTGTGGAACCCTAGCAAGGAGTCGTGGGTGAAGAACTTAAAAGGGTGGCAGGTCCCTGCTGAGTACCACACAAGTAGGAAGTGTGGGGTGGCCCTGCAAAGGATCTCAAATTTGGGCTCTTGAGGGCTCCTGGAAACTTAATATATGTTTTTGCCCACTGAACAGTTGATCTTGGGGTACCTCTCTGGCAGCACCTGCAATTAAAACACGGTCATGAAGCATGGGAGAGGAAGGCCCCTCTGTCCCTTTGCATCCACTGGCTACTGGCTACTCCATCAGGCCAGGAGAGGTGGTGGGTTCAAATCCCACCTCGGCTGCTTAAAGACACTTAAGCCAGTAGACACTGACTTAAGCCAAATCGGTCCATGGGCCTGTGACTCAGTTTCCTCCTCTATAACATGGGGAAAACAGCAAGGCTTTCAGAAGCCACCCATCAGATGAACTGAGTTCACATTTTGTGAAGTACTTAGATGTATAAATATTGGCTCTTGTCATTACTACTTTGAAATACTATTGTATTAAATGAGATAGCATACATCTGGCTCCATATAGGCACCCAGGAAAAGTGAGCCATTGGTGTAGTTACTGCTACTATTATTCTAGCTGGCAGGGCTCTTACCACAGGGAGGCAGCTGGTAGAGCCCTGGAACAAACAGAAGAAAGTTCCTTAGCAAGTGAAGCCATCAAATCCAAATACAAGTCCGTGTGTGGACAGAGAGGCTGTCCCCAAACTAGGGTGCTCCTGGGATAGTGCCCTGCTCTATCCCGCAGAGGACAGCACCTCACAGACCCAGTCACCTCAAAAGGCCCCGGTTCCCAGCACGGGATCCAGCAGCTAGGGACCTCAATTTCCCATCCACACTGCAGAGAGTTAAGGGAAGTCTTGCCCAAGGAGCAATTTTGGGTCCTGCCTGCGGGGGGAGGGGGAGAAGGAATCAACTAGGGGTCGCGCTACTGCTCCAAACTTCCCCGCCGAGGCCTGCCACTTGGAAGGACACGGGTGTCCCGGGAAAAGTTTTGCGGCGCAGAGCGAAGGGTCGGGCTCGGATCGGGGACCCGGACTCGCTCCCGGGAGGAAGACTGGAGGGCGCCGCCACACTGCGAGCCCGAGCCCGAGGGAGCGATCGCAGAGGCGACGGTGACAGCAGCCCCGCAGGGGCGACCCGAGGCGCCTGGGCCTCCCCGCGCGTCCTGAGCCCCGGCCTCGGCGCAGCCGGGTCCCCGCCGCCCGCCCGCCGCGCTTACCCGGAGCCGGAGCCCGCGCCAGCAGCAGGGCCGCCGCCAGCGCCACCAGCCGCATCGCCCCGCCGCCGCCGCCCGCGCAGTGTCGCTGGAGAGGCCGCTGCCGCCAGCCGCTCCGCCCGGCCCCGCGGCCCGCCCCTCCGCCCCTCCACCGACCCGGCTCCGCGACCTGCGGTGTCTCCGTTCGCCACGCCCATTTCCCCCGAGGAGGACACCGAGGTTCTGAGAGGCGGGCGCGGGGGACTGGAGGATGCAGGACTGCAGCGGGGCAGTCGGTCGCCTTTCCCCAGGGACACAGTTACTCCCGAGGGAAGGGGTCTGGGAGATTGGGGGCCCAGATACTTACCTGCTAGCCCTGGACTCTTCCACTGGGACACAGGGACCTTTGTGAGCCCAGAGCAGGGATTGG
Source organism: Graphiurus murinus (assembly GCA_004027655.1). Classification (NCBI taxonomy): domain Eukaryota; kingdom Metazoa; phylum Chordata; class Mammalia; order Rodentia; family Gliridae; genus Graphiurus; species Graphiurus murinus. Next base: position 26,342 of record PVLC010003475.1, read on the forward strand.
GGGAAGAGAAGGAGAACACCCTCTGGGACCGGAGTGGGGACCTCTGAAAAATTCGAGGATCCACATAGATAAGTCTAGGATATGTGGGAACTGTTAACAATAATGACCCTTACAGCACCCTTAGCCAGGCCTCAGCTAAGTGGTTTGTATAATGTGACCTAATTCTGTGTGCCCCTCAGGTAGCCCCCTACTCTCTGTGTGCCTCGGTTTCCCCTGTCTGTACAAAGGGGAAACAACCCATCCTTTGTGGGGTGTTTTAGACCAAGTGGACAGTGCCTGATAAAGTGTGCCACGCAGCACCTGGCATGAGCATCACCTGTCAGGTACTGTTATTAATAATAGATAGGGATGCAGACACAGGGAGGTGTCACACAGCCAGCCAGCAGTGACAAAGCCACCCAGCCCAGGGGGCCATGGACAGGTCAAGCTCAGGATTTGAGCTTGACTGACCTGTGAGTTGAGAATCTTTAAGCAAGAAGCCTGTGTCAGATGTGCCTGTGTGTGTCTATCAGGGGAGGGCTTTGTGGGTTTCCAGAATAGGAGAGCAGCAGCCAGCAGGTGGGCCCTGGTTGAGGATGGGTCCCAGGAGGAGCAAGAGGACAGGGTCCCCATCTCCTTCCCCCTAAGGGGAGTGAGGAGGGGTCAGGAGGCATAGAGAGTGGTGCTGAGCCCCAGAGGGAGCAGTGGTCCCTGTAGCCCGGGCCACTTGTGACATTTCGACATACCAGAAACTCCCTGGGGAACGGGGGACCCTTTGGGATCTTCCAGAGATCCCCTCATAGAGTAGGGCACTGTGGGGACTGGGTTGACCATCTGGGCAGCAGAAAAGGAGAGCAGCCCCATCTCTGAGACAGGTTTGTGAAAGGTTCTGAGAAGTTAATAGTGAGCCAGCTACATGGTCACTGCACCTGATGCCAAGGACAGGAAGAGCAAGACTGTGGTCAAGTATTTGCTCAGGAATGCAAACACTCCTAGGAGGCTTCCAGAAAAGAGCTTGGAGACCACTAGGCATGCATGAGCAAACCTTCCATCCCACCCATGTGAGGTCCCAGGCCCTGTTTTACAGATTAGTAAACTCAGCTCAAAGAGGACTAGAGCCAGACATGGTGGTACACACCTGTAATCCTAGTACTTGGAAGGCTGAGACAGGAGGATCACAGGTTCAAGGCCAGCTTCAGAAACTTAGAGAGACCCTCAGTAACTTAAGATTCCCATTTCAAAGAAAAAAATAAAAAGGGCTGGGGGTGTAGCTCAAAGGTAGAATATCCCTAGGTTCAATCCCCGGTTACCTTCCCCCTCCCCCCCCCAAAAAAACAAGGACTGAAGATCTTTCCAAGGTTCTGTGGGTCACAGAATTTCTGAACTGGGAGTTCGGACTGTGACTGTAAACTGACAGCTTGATCCTGGAGCCCACAGCAGTGTTTGCAGGACTGAGAAGAAAGTTCTAGAAGAGGGATGCTGGTTCAGAAAGCAGACCTGCATCCCATACTGAACAACAGCTGTGGGTCTTTGGGCAAGGTAACTTCTCTGAATGTTCCTCTAATGTGGCATCTGTTAAATGGCATAGCAACACGAAGTGGGGGGCTGTTGGCTGCCGTGACCTCCTACCCAACCGTGCTGCTCGTAATTGACTCTCCAGTTTTGGAGACATGTTGGCCATACTTGGAGGAGCCAAATCCCGTGTTAGTCAGTGTATATTTCTACGTATCAGTCTCCTCTTGCAGAACTGAGCAGCTGTTCAACCCAGCCACCCTTGGGCCTGTTTTCTCATCGCCCAAACTGGTGCTTGCTGGAAATCCGGGGTTAGAAAACACTTTTTTTTTTCTTTTGCAGTTCTATGATGTATAACATTGTGCTGTTTTCAACTGGATGCTCTATGAGTAGTTTTTAGCTTCCTTAATGATCTAGCAGAACATCTTAGTAAATCCTTTGCTTTATGACACAGGAATGGGGGGAAACCCAGTCTCCAAGGAAGACACTGCCAGTGTCCTTAGTGAGACTCAGTATTTCAGCTCTTCTGAAATACATTAGCAGAAACCCCTGCTTCCTTAAGATGATTTGAAACCCTCCACTGACTGATTTATTCAGCTCTGGCTTGATCAGCCCTGATTTTGTTCGGAATTAGAAGAATAATGCTCAATTATAAAAAAGGAAAAAAATTACCTCTCCCAAAAATCCCCATGTGGGGTTTCTCAATAGGCACTCTGAGCTTCCTAAAATTGATCCAGGTCTCTGTAGACTTGAGACACTCAACTAATCCTGGGTACTATCAGTCACCACAGGAAGAATCCCAGAAATCCAGATTCTCTCAAAATACATGCATTTCATGTTTGTCAGAATCTGGGTCAGAGATGGAAGAGTACTGCATGGTTTTATAATCTGCTTGATTTTGTGTGCAAGCAAATATATCCCTAGACTCAGAGCACCAAAGAAAAGCTAATATCTTCTGTCTCCCTCACTACTATAATCCAAGACAACTGACCACACAACGAGAGGACAGAAGGTTAATTTGCTCTATTTTTTTGAGATCTTGGAGTTTCAGTCCATGTCAGGCCAGATTACAACTGCAAAGCTCGGGGCATGGTTACAGGAAGCAGAGAGGAGAGAACAAGGACTCTGCTCTCACATCAGGGAGGCTGGAAGCAAGAGAGAGCCAGCCAGCAAGCAAAGGGATTCAGGCACAAGCATAGTCCCTATGGCCACATCCCAGACCCACCTTCTCTAGCCACATCCTACCTGCCTAGGTTACTACCCAAAAAATTCATCACAATGGATTTATCTACTGATGAGATTACAAACCTCATGACTTAATTATATCAACTCTGAACCTTAATACATGAGCTTCGGGGGACATTATATATCCAACCATAACACCCTCCTAATGTGTGTGGCAGGTTTTTGTGTATTCCTCTTTCAGTCTGGATGTACCCAAGAAACTTTGAAGATTTCCTCCTCCATATTGCTCAAAAGCACATTACAACCAAAAGCAGTTAGATGCATGCTTGAATTATCACTAACAAGGAGTGAACAAAGAGGTTTTCAGCTGTGACTGATGGTGGAGAAGATAAGAAAGAGATCCTGGTTACAGATGAAGCATCCATTCAATTAGAAGGAAAAGTCCAGATCTGCCCATGAAGGAATTTGCATGAGCAGCATCTTCCCCTGCACAGCTGGGGAAGAGTTTGGAGTGTACTGTTTTTTCTGCTAAAGGTAAGATAATGTGAAGCTGTGTACCTGACAGTGTAGAAATAACTCCTCCAAACATACTACATCGGTGGTCCTGATGGATGGGTGTCTTTCAGGACCTGAGCTATAACTGTGAGGTTGTTGACAAGGACATAGGAAGCAGGAACCTGGGTCAGCTTCCAGAAAATGGTGACCTTAGGTTCTTGAAATCTCCAGAAAATGGGGGTTTGAATAAAGAAGAGCCTATGAACTGGACAGGTCATCTATACAACTTACCACCAAAAATTTACCTTTGAATTGACCCCTGTTCTACAAGACTAAAAATGTTAATCCATTTATCCAGTGTGTAGAAAAACAGACTGAGGAACTATCCAGAACAAAGGAGGTTAAAAAGACTTAACTAAATATAACATAATTCTGGATGGGATTGGGGATCAGAACAAAATTCTAAAAAGGATATTATTGGCCTGGCATGGTGGCGCACACTTGTAATCCCAGCATTCGGGAGGCTGAGACTGAAGGATCGGGGTTCGCGGCCAGCCTCAGCTACCTAGTGAGGCACTCCACAACTTAGTGAGACTCGGTTTCAAAATAAAGAATAAAAAATAGGGCTGGGGGTATAGCTCAGAGGTAGAATGCCCCTGAGTTCAATCCCCAGTACCACACACACAAAAAAGGGCATTATTGACAGTATTGGAATTTTTTGAATATCAATGGGTTGTATTATTATATACTATGAAGTGTTAATTTTCCCAAGTGTGACTATGAAAGAGAATGGCTTTGTACTTCAAGAGATCCACACTGAAGTATTTGGTGTTAGCAGACATGATGGATGGGAATTACTCTGAAATAGTTCAGCAAAAGTAATTACTATAGCTGGGTATAGTAGCACATGCCTTTATCCCAGCACTTGGGAGGCTGAGAGGAAGATTGCAGATTTGAGGTCAGCCCCAAAAACTTAGTGAGACTCTTTTTTACAATAAAAAATAAAAAAAGGGTTGGGGATGTATCTCAGAGGTAGAATGCCTGGTTTCAATATTCCCAGTACCAATATCAATACTACTACTACTACTACTACTACTACTACTACTAATAATAATAATAATAATAATAATAATAATAATAACTATACTTATAATGTGTGCTTATAAAATGTATTTAGAAAGAGGCAGAAACACAGAGAGACAAAATTGATAAAACTAGGTGAAGAGTACGTAGCATTCATTGTACTATTCCTGCAATTTCTTTTTTTTTTTTTTTTTTTTTTGCGGTACTGAGGGTTGAACTCATGGGCATTCTACCTCCGAGATACACCCCCAGCCCTATTTTTTATTCTTTATTTTGAAACCGAGTCTCACTAAGTTGCAGAGTGCCTCACTAGGTAGCTGAGGCTGGCCGCGAACCCGGATCCTCCGGTCTCAGCCTCCCGAATGCTGGGATTACAAGCGTGCGCCACCACGCCCGGCTCTATTCCTGCAATTTCTGTTGTTTTAATTTTTTGCATAATAAAATTCAAAAATAAAATTTTGTTTATAGCCAGGTGTGGTGGTATGTGCCTGTAAAACCAGCTACATGGGGAGGATGAGGGAGATCTCTTGAGCCCAGGAGTTCAAAAAGCCAGCTTGTTTGGAAAACAAAAAAGTTTGCTTATGAATTTTACTTTAAAATATCTCTGAGTCCTTTGATTTACATTCTGATTACAAGCATCCTACAATTATCTAAATATCAAGAAATGTTTCATATCTCATTTGTTAGGAGATGCCACTGATTATAAAATGTTCCCTCCCAGTTTCAGAGGTGTTATAATGAAACACAGTTCTAGTGTTTTCTGAATCTAAGCACAAGATTCAAGCTGTAGAAAAGTTTCTATTCTGAACTCCTCATAATTTGGAAATAGAAAATTGAAACAATTCTCCATGCAAAGATGCAAAGACTCCCAGCTTGGAGCAAGTCCAGACTAAAAGTATTACCAGTAGATTGTGATACAGTTAGATATAAAATGTTGCCTAAAGAGCTTATTTATTAATATTCAGGGTTGATATAGTTGAGTCATGAGGGTTGTAATCCCAGCAGTGGATTTACCTGAGTGGTACCCAGTAGGGCAATAGATGTGGCTGAAGGAGGTGGTCCCTGGGATTGTGGCCTTGGGGATTACATATGGTTCCTCCTCCCCCTGTTCATTCTCGTTCCCCCTCCTCTCTTTTCCAGCCTCCATGATGTGAGGAGGACAGTCTATGTGCTTTCCCTCTCTCTGCTTCCTACTGCCAGGCCCTGAGATCCCCGGTCCCCAACCTCACATGGACTGAATCTGAAACTGGCTTTCCTCAAAGTTACATGGTCAATCTTTTAGATAATAGCTGCAAGAATGCTGACCAGAACAGATCATTAGCAGCAGAAGATTCAGTGATTCAGCTCTGCTGGTCTGACACTCATGCCATTTGACTCCCATGGAGGCGAACACATCAGGCTAATCAGCTCCCTGCTGCTGGGAGTAACTAACTCACTTTTCAGGCGCATGATGCTGGGGGCCAACCACCCCTTCAAGGAGTCAGAGTCACATTCAGTACAAAATTCACAAGAGGCAACTTGGTTTCATAAACCATTACATAAAATTAATGTTGTTAGTTTGAGTATTATTGCTGCTGTAATTATGTGTGTTCATTTCTAAATGTATTTTTGTTTTACAGTTGTAAAGCAATGTATAAATTTAATGTTTGTGTTTTCAAGGTTTAAATCATTTCAACAATAGTAACTTAAGTCAGTACAGGCTCAGCCTTTGAAAAGGCCAGTACTGAAGGTTGCCAAATATGGCCATGGGGAATTCCCATGTTCCTGTCCTGAGACTGAGGTCACTTCTGCTCAATGGCTTCTGGGAGTGTGCTCCTAGGGGTTTCAACAGAGTGTCCCTGGGGGTTCATGCATCATTTGTGGACCTTCTCATGGGGTCCTTGTGCTGTACCAGCAAGAATGGAGGTAGAACATGGGGATATCAGCATGGCCCATGCAAATCCCACATGCACATGCAAATGCACATGCACATTCATGCACACAAATATGCTCACTCTCATACCCACACATGTGCACATACAGGGGCTCACTTCTGGTGCAGACTTTGAGATCCAGACATGGCACTTCCATGAAACATAGCTCCATCTCCCCCACAGCTCAGCAATCCTCCTCTTTCTCATTCATGCCCAGCCATGAGGTGAATGGGCTTTCTCCACCACATGCTTCTACCTTGCCACAGGCCCAAAAACAACAGAACAAACTAATTATGGACTGAAACTTCCAAAACTGTGATCCACAACAATCCTTTTTTCTTCATTAATTGCTTATCTCAGATATTTGCTATAGTAGCAGAAAACTGACACACTGTCCTTTCTCAGGCAATGCAGGTGCTGACTAATGCACATGGCCTTTGCTCTGTACATCTCTCTTGTAATCTTCTCTTCTTTTAAGTCACCAGTTATATTGAATGAAGGCCATCCACATGATCTCATTTTGCTTTAATTACCTCTTTAAAGACTCTATTTCCATATATAGTCTCACTCTGAAGAACTAGATTAGGACTTCAATGTAGAAATGTGGAGAGGACCCATGCAGTCTATAACCACATCCATCACTGAACACCTCAGAGACTGTCGCTGCCATGGAAAGGTCTGTCAGGATCCCTACACCTTCAATGGGACCATTGTAAATCCCCTATCCAAACCCCACTGGTGATGACTCATTCGTGGGGATTGAATCCAGGGGTGCTCTATCACTGAGCTGCACTCCCACCCTTTTTATTTATTTTATTTTAAGACAGATCTCACTGAGTTGCCCAGGCTAGCCTCAAACTTGCAATTCTACTGCCTCAGCCTCCCAAATCTCTGGGATTACAGGTGTGTGCTACCACACCCACCATTACATATTATTCTTAATATCTGGAACTTCTCTGTTTCTCCCTCTCTCTCCTTATCAACTTCATCTTTCTCCAATTCCTTTCCCTCATTCTCCTTATATGGACTTGTTTACAGGCTCTGTTTTCTGTCCCAGACTCATTATCTTTATCTTTTCTCCCAACTAAATTCCCACCATGGTTATCTCTTTCTAGCCTCCTAATCTAAAGCTGTCATCCCTTGTAATACATAGGACACATTTTCCCCAAAATCTTTGTCATTTCACGAATGTCTTGAGTTGCCTGGGTCCTCATCCATCAGCAAGTGCTCTTAAAGTTAAAGCTAATTTAATTCTGAAGTGAAAGGATGACGATGTTAAGAGCCAGGATTCTCATGACATAGTCTGCAGACCACAAGTGAGAACAAGGAAAGCCCTCAAAGTTACTCCAACCTGAGATATTATTATAATTAAATGTTTTATTGACTCTCTCTAGAAGATATACTTGTTAATACAGAAAACTTACAAAGTAATGCAAACTAGAGGAAAATTATCAGCTAGAGATAATCACTTGGCTATTTCATTGTATTTTCAATACTTCTACAAATATCTGTTTACTTAGGGTACTGTGCTTTGAATGAATTCCCCAGAAGTTTATGTGTTGGAAATAACTGCCAAATTTATCTATTTGTGATATTTGGAGGTGGGTCCTTGTGAGAGGTAATTAGGATTAAATAAGGTCCTGAGGGTGGGACCCGGCATTAGTGGCTTTAAAAGAAAAGGAAAAAAGAGCCAGACATGGTGGTGCACACTTGTAATCCCAGCATTCGGGAGGCTGAGACTGGAGGATCTGGGTTCGCGGCCAGCCTCAGCTATCTAGTGAGGCATTCCGCAACTTAGACTCGGTTTCAAAATAAAGAATAAAAAATAGGGCTGGGGGTATAGCTCGGAGGTAAAATGCCCCTGAGTTCAATCCCCAGTACCGCAAAAAAAAAAAAAAAAAAGAAAAAGAAAAGGGAAAAAGACTTGAGTGGGCACACCTGCCCTGTCTGCACATGTCATGCCCCCCACCATGTTAATGATGCTACAAGAAGCCTCACTAGGTGCCAGCATCCTGCTCTTGGACTTCCCAGCTTCCAGAACCATAAGCCACATGGACCGAGTCTTTGTGAATTACCTGGGTTCAGGTATTTTGTTACTCAAACAGAAAATATACTAATGGGTGAAATATTTTCCATATTTTTCCTAATTAGCCATTTATAATTCACAAGAAATCTTTTGATATGATTAATATCTCAGTCTATTATCTTTTCAACAATGTTTAACTTATTTAAGCTTTCAAGTAAGCATATTGTCTTTTTCTGAAAACTGTAATTTTATGTTCATTATATTATATATAGCCTTTCTGTTTTATGACTTATGAATCAGTTATAATTTTTAGAATAATTGTCAAATACAAATTATTATACATGACCTTTAAAAAACTTGATTACAATGGGAATACCTGTAGATTTTTCTTTGCTCTTTGGTTTGAAAAAAAATTCTTAAGTTTCTAAGGAATTTATAACACCAATAGTTATGTTCACTGTATTTTAAATAGACATATAATTCATACACCATAAAATTTAACTTTTTCAAGTGTACAATTGAGTGGTTTGTAATATATTTACAAAGTGGTGTAACCATTGATGCTATCTAATTCCATAATATTTTCACCACTCAAAGAACCACCCTATCTATTAGCAGTAATTACCATACCTCCTCTTCCCCTGAATCCCTGGCAATCACTAATCTTCTACATTTATAAATATGCCTGTTTTTATATTTAATATGCACAGATTTGTGCATTTTTTGCCTGCTTTTCCTTTTCACATGTTTTCAAAGTTCATTCATATGTAACATAGACCAGTTCTTCTTTTTGTGGCTGAATAGTATTCTATTGTAAGGGTATATACACTCATTTTGTTTATCCATTTATCATTTGGCAAACATTTAGGTTGTTTTCACACTTTTATATTGGGAACAATGCTGCTATAAATAGTCATGTACAATTTTTGTGTGTGGATATGTTTTCAATTCTCAGAATTTACACAAATACTTTCTCTAAGACTTACAGTTTTAGCTCTTACATTGAGGTTTTTCTGCTGAGTTAGCTTTTGCATATGGTATGAGGGAGGGATCCACTTTCACTCTTTTGCATGCAGATATCCAATTATCCCAATATCATTTGCTGAAAAGAATCTCCCCACCCTTGAATTATCTTATTATCCTTATTGAAAAAGTACTGACCATAAAAACATGGGCTTACTTCTGATTACCATGCACTTTCAATATTTATGAGATAATCATAACATTATTTTAATATGAAGTATTTCTGGATATAATTTTTAACTATCATTAGTCAAGAAAAGACCCAAACTCAGTCATGGTGAATTACTCTTATATTTGGTTTACTTTGATTTGGGGTTTACAAGTGAGATTAATTTAACATTTACTTTTCAGGTAATCATCTTTGTCAGGTTTATTATCAGCTTTATGTAAATTTCATCAAATGTGTTCCATCTTTTTTCTATGGTTTGGGAAAATAGTTTACTTAATGATCTAAAATGTTTGGAACTATCTAGAAGGGCTTCCCTTACTCTCCCTGATGTTTGTCTTATCAATGGAGGTACCAGGTTTCTGCAGATAAGCTTAAACCACAAATGAATACTTACCTCGCTTGAGTTTGAGAACAAGTCACAACCTTAATAGTTTTATCTTCTCTCCTCTATCCATGTCAGCTGAGGCCATACTTTGAAAGTTTGCTTACCTGAGGTTGTTGTTATCCTTCATTTATCCTAAATATCCATCATCTTTTCCCTGATCTCCAGTCACTACTACTTAATCTGAAGAAAATACTGCCTGTGGAGCTGACATGTTTGCTTTCCTAAATACCTTGCATCTGTCTTTGCATTAAAGTTTGAGCCTCGATGTGATGGTTAGAATGTAGGTTTGGAGTCAAGTGGCCTAGGTGTGAGGCTGGCTCTTCCAGACAGTAGCCTTCTGATCTTGGCAAGTCTCCCAGTGCACTGATAAAACAGGGATAACAGTAGGACCCACACCCCATTGGATTGTAGAGAGCATAAATGATTTAATATTCATAAAGTATTTAAAACAAAAGCTTGACCCTTAGAATATCAGAGAGTTTAGCATATAAATACATTTGTCTTTTAAAGGCTGAAATTCCAGACCTTAGCTATTATGCCTCATTTTAGCTTCCTAATCTACTGATTCTTTAAATAAAAATACTCTGTTTATTAGTGCTCACTATTCTGGCAGCCTGCCCTTCCCTGGGGTCATCCTTGAATCTCACCTCCTACTGAGACTACTGAGCCCCTTCCAATACAAGATAGCTCTTCTGAATTTTGACAAATTTGGGGCCCCCTTCTTCCTTCCTATAGATTCCCCAGCCCCTTTCATTGTGCATTTAGAAAGCCCAGGGCCTCTTCTGAATCTTGAAAAGAGTACTATCATCCCCAAATCTGACACCCACCTCAGAGGCTCTCATGGCTTCCTGCTGCCCTTGGACGAGCAGAGACACTGCACCTGACATGAGGCTGGCAGAACATGCCCTGGCCTGTTAACCATGCATCTGCAGATGACCACAAGTCTATTGCCATCCTAATTACCACTCTTCCAACTTTACACTAGCTTCCTTCAAGATGTTCCTATCTTAAACTCAGCTTGTGTGCAAGTAGGCTTATCAGCATCCAAACCAGTCATCATTTTCTTCCTCTTCTCCTCCTCTTCCTCTTCATGTTCTTTTATTTTCAAATGGTACATTTGCCAGCCACCCAGGAAAAACAAAATGTGGATGTCATTCTAGACAGCTCGCTCTCCATACCCTCATCTAATAGTAGCTGTGCCCACAGTTATGATATCCTACATTTCCCTTGAATTCTGCCCAGTGCCACCTCTTCACTTGGATTCCTTGTCCTTGGTGACTCACTCTTTCTTTCCTTCTTTTCTTTCTTTCTTTCTTTCCTTCACACACACACACACACACACACACACACACACACACACACACACTCCATCCTTTACCCTGACCACCAGGGTGATCTTTGACTTGCTTAAAATCCCTCTTTGTTATTTTCAGGGTGGGGGAGAGGAACATCCAAGTCCCACAACTTGTGCTCCGAATCCCTACCTGACCTTACTGTCGTGTGTGTACAACATGGAACACAAAGCCACTCACTTCTGGGCCAGTTTTCCCATATCTGCTCAGTCCTCTCTCTCCTGCTTGGCTCCTCAGCTGTCCCCAGTTTCTGCTAGCACTATCAGTCTCTCCTTCTCTGCTGGATTATTTCCATTATCATACAGACTTTCGCTAGCACTTTCCTGTCCTAATAATTTGCTTTGGTAGAGCTATAGCCACGCTTGCATCTCTAGCTAAACTCATATTTGTCTCTGGAGGTCTGTCTTGTGGCCACTACTAACCAGCACCCATGCGGCAGCTCCTCTTCTCGCCACGGAGATTGCTTCAATGGAGCCATCGGCCTCCACATCCCAAAGCGAATGAAAAATGTTTCTCCTCCAGCTCACTCTAACTGGCCCTAGCACTTAACACCACCCACCACTCCCCAACACCTCTCACTCAGGTCGACTTCGAAGAAATCCCCTGAAGTGTGCCCACCCCATTTCTTACCTTCCATTCCACAGTCACTCCACCCCAATTCCCTAGGTAGTTTCATCTGCCCACTGTTGGAATTTGGGGGGGGGGTTGTTTTTTTGGTGATACTTGGGATTGAACCCAGGGGCATTCAAGGGTAGGGGGGTGTAGATGAATTTCATGGCAACATTTAACAACTTATGGTTGACATATTGAATCCACAGAACAGGAGGACTTCCAGACTAGCTAGTCTGTAACCTACAGAAATGACCACCACTTATGGGTACATCCTGACAACACAGTTGACTCAATCAGTCACTGTCTTCGACTTATTCAAGTTTAATCCCAATAACATCAGACATAGAACTAGGGCATATGACGGACTTCTAACAATGAAAAAAATAGGGCGCGGCTTTGTGTGCCGTTGGTTGGCCTGAGTCACATCTACTTATACAGCCAGCATGCACCTGCTGACCCCCAGCAAAAATAGAAATCCCTGAGCCCCACATTTGTGTGTTTCAGATCTTGTGCCCACCATCCCAAACGCCGAAGCCCTTGCTTGGATTCGGGTTTTGCAGTGGACTCTGGTGGAAATGCTGTGTCCTGGAAAAGGGCTCCTTCCCCTCCTTCCCTGCTGCTCCACACTCCCATGGCTTGCTTCCCCCGCAACCCTGGTCCTCTCTCCTTGTCCTGGTGACTCTGAGCGCCAGGTGCTGGAGGCGAGGCACCTGCCTCACTGCTGCTGCGGCAAAGGCAGCCCCTTGCCCTGGGGCCTGGAACATTCGCTGCCGTCAGAAGGGCTCTGCTCCTGTTCCTCCTCCTCCAGCTGTTGGTCCTGTCCCTGGTCCCGGGCCCGCCTCCTCTCCAGCATCTCTTCAAAAAATATCTGGCAGCTGAAGCCATCTTGGATGCCGTGCTGCGCGTGCTCCAGCAGCGCCTCCAGCGTGGGGAAGACGCGACAGCAGGCCAGGCAGCGCAGCCCGTAGTTGGTAGTGACCAGCCAGTCAGGGTGCGTCTGCAGCTCCTGCAGGCAGCACTCCAGGGGCTCCAGCAGCTCCTCCTCGTCCTCAGGCTCCCCACAGCTGTTGTTCTTGCTGGCTTCCAGGTCCCAGTGCAGGTCGGTGTTGGAAGCCATCTCGAAAGAGGAGCCTTTCCGCCTTTGTCTCTTGATGAATTCAGCTTCGTGGATGACGGGCTTCCGGGAGACCGGCTGGAAGCCACCCTCAGTCTCCCAGGCCACCGCCACACCACGCACAGTCTGCACGTGGGTGTAGAAGGCACACGCGTTCTGCGGGGGCGTGTCCTGGTCATTGTAAGGCCAAGAGCAGCAGGACTGGCACTGGGAGTAGGACTGGTACTCGGAGGAAGACTGGGATGAGGGGGAGCTGCTCCAGCTCAGCATCCCTCGAGCCCGAGCCCGGGCTGCCAGGTGTATGTCCTTCTCCTGGAGAACCACAGGTCCCAGCTGCGGAGATGTTTCCTCCCTCTTTGTGGTCCCTGGGAAGCGGAAGGACAGTTTCATCAGTGCTTCCAAAGGATCAGTGTATAACCCATCTTGGGGGCTACAGACTCCAAAAGAAGCTGACAGTGGTACCCTAGGGCAGGTATGGTCACCTGCCTTTGCTGGTTTCCTCATTACGCCAAGGTGTCAGTAACACCTGCCTCATGGGGCAATGATAAGGCTCATGTAATGTGTGCTTGTCAGCACCACAAACTTGGCTAAACCCAGAAAGGCCATCAGCTGGTGACTAGATATACAGATTGTGGTACAACTATAGGATGCAATCCAGTGCATGGATAAAGAGAGGAAACTGTGGGTATGCACCACCATCTGGGGAAATCTCCAGTGCATTTCCTAAATAAGAGAAGCCAGATTTACAGCTGTACAGTATCTGATTCTATTTAGATGCTATTCTAGAAAAACCAAATGGGTATGGACAGAACCGGTTGCCAAGAGCCCAAAAAAGGTGAGTGGGAGTTGGGAATGACTACAGAGATGGACAGAGAACTGTTGGGGGTTATAATGTTCTGCACCTTGATTGTGCAATGATTACACAAATGCACATGTGTCACAATGCTTCAAATTGTACACTTAAAATTGGTGAAGTTTGTGTACATAAGCAATGAAGCCTATTTATCTGGTAATAGGGATTGAACCCAAGGACATTCTACCTCTAAGCTACACCCCAGCCCCTTTTCGAAAAAAAAAACCTGTAACACTGGCTAAGTTGCTGAGGCTGACCTCAAACCTGATCCTCCTGTCTCAGCCTCCCAAGTACTGGGATCACATGCCTGCACTATTGAACTGTGTGTGAATCCTATTTAAAAAGCAAGAAATGAGAAGTGCTGAAGACATACAGCCATACCTTCTCCATTTGGGTCATGTCAAATGGATATTCTAGATTAACTTGCATCAACTTACTATAAAAAAATATGTATGCCCCTGCTAAAGTTGCAAGGTCGGTATGTTATTTTTTGAAGACACAGTAAAATAAATACACGATGGTGAGCATTTGACATTTCCATTCACATGTCTTCTGAAACCACCTCATATACTCACAATGGCAGCCAAGGTCTCATCAAGCATCTCATACAGACCAATTTCCTCACTCCCATCCTCCATCCATTCTTTTTTTTTTTTTTTTTTTTGCGGTACTGGGGATTGAACTCAGGGGCATTCTACCTCCGAGCTACACCCCCAGCCCTATGTTTTATTCTTTATTTCGAAACCGAGTCTCACTAAGTTGCGGAGTGCCTCACTAGGTAGCTGAGGCTGGCCACGAACCCGGATCCTCTGGTCTCAGCCTCCCGAATGCTGGGATTACAAGTGTGTGCCACCATGCCCGGCTCCTCCATCCATTCTTATGGTCAACACATATACACACACATCTAGGGATAGCATCGGGGGATGGCCTGGTATCTTTCCTTAGGTCTCAATCCCAGGGAGTGGACCTGGCTCACCTGTAGCCCTTTCTTTCGACCCATATGGCGGGCACGATTCCTTGCTATCCTCCGTGGACTCGGGACTGGTCATGCTGAGGGTGGTCCCATCGATGGGGGACAGTTCTCCCAGGTCCATGAAGTGACGTTTCATGATTTGAAATCGGTGCCCGGGGTCTCAGTGTTCCAGCTGTTTGGTAAGAGTTGGCTTGGGCTGTACTGAAGCCCTCCAGCTGGCCCTGGCCTGAGTGGCTCTGGGGCGCCCCTCAGTCACCAGGATCCTGGCTACATTCTGTGATGTCATTGGTGACACGGGTCTGTTCTGTGACCCATGGCAAGGACAAACACCCAGCCAGGGTGCCAAGAGAGGATTCCCAAGGTGAGTTTACTTGTCTTATGCGTTATCAGGGACATCTACCAACACAAAATAAGGATATGAACATGTATATGCATAAAGACACAAGCACATAGACACATAAACATGCATAGATACATACATGATCTCTCAGACACACAGAAAACAAAACACTCATGAACACACACCACCATATACACAGTGGCATAAACATATGCACACACATTCACACCACAAGGACACAAAAGGCAAGTACACACTCAGCCACACACACATACATGCACACAAACTCTCACCAGATTCACAAAACCACACACAGACACACACACACACACACACACACACACACACACACACACTCATATCCATATAGTTACCACTAAACATTAAAAGGCACCTACTTCTCACCATGGAAACAGGAAGAACAATCATCTCACATCTCCTCTGCACTGCCCCAAAGGTCCTGCCTGGCCCTGTTGAGGCTCTTCGGCCTCTGTGCCTCTGCCTGTCCCTGTGTGCACACCCTCGCTCTGCTCCCACAGCTCCCGGCTCCTCTCTGCTGCCCAAGACACCAGTGCTCCTCCCCTGCCTAGCCCAGGGCTGTCACACTTGCTTTTCCTCTTGCGACAGGTTTTCCAGTGCCCCTCTGTATAGCTCACACTCCCTTTCCCATCTCTGATGAAATGTCGCATTATCAGAGCAGGCTACTCAGACCCTAAGGAAAACAACAATCTTCATCCCTCTATCTCTCTGTCACCTTATGCTGCTTCACTTTTTTTTGTTATGGTGTTAATCATCTATAATGCCTGCGTGCATGTGCATTGTGGTCTTACCTGTACTTGTATCCTCTTCCTTAAATTCAAGCTCCAAGAGGGGAAAGACACCCATTACTTCTCCCATCATATCCCTAGTACCTGGACCAATGTTTGACATGTTAATAAGCACTCAAGGAATAATTGTCAAATTAATGAATAAATAAATGATGAATGCATTGGGCTGACAAGGGCTCACCCACCTCGGAGCTGCCTCTATCTGCCCCATCAAGAAATGCTGGTTATAACCAGGCATCATGGCCCATACCTGTAATCACAGTACTTGAGAGGCTGAAAAGGAGGCTCTCAGGTTCAAGGCCAGCCTCAGCAACTTAGCTAGACCCTGAGCAACTTATCAAGACACTGTTTCAAAATACAAAATAAAATAGGCCTAAGGTATAGCTGGAAGGTAGAATGCCGCTGGGTTCAATCTTCAGTATCAAAAAAAAAGAAAAGGAAAAAGAAAGAAGTTGTGCTTGCTACTTGTATCCCATGAGGACTCAGCAAAGCCTCCTCCCTCTCCACTTGCACCAACCTTGCTTTGCCCAGCCGTCCCGGCACAATCCCATCTGCTGTCTCTCTCCGTCCCAGGTCCCTCGCATTTGAACACACCTCCGCAGTGCACTTGGCTTTCTTTCCCTCTGCATGAAATCCGTTCCAACCCCTGCTCAGGCTCACCAACTCTATTCCTTTGAATTTCCAGAAAGGTGAGGGATTGAAAATAATCCCAATATTATAGAAGCAACCTTAACATCACGTACGTAGCCAGCATCTTTCCAGGTGAGGCCACTGCATGGAGGAAAACACAGAGAAACACAGTGACTGATGAAATATCACACCCTCACTAACAAAGAGACAACATTCCCCTATTGGAAGAGGAAACTGTAAATGTGTTTTTTCTTACCAAATAAATATAGAGATCTGCCTTAAAAATCAAGGGTATACCAGCCGGGCGTGGTGTTGCACGCTTGTAATCCCAGCATTCGGGAGGCTGAGACCAGAGGATCCAGGTTCGAGGCCAGCCTCAGCTATTTAGTGAGGCACTCCGCAACTTAGTGAGACCTGGTTTCAAAATAAAGAATAAAAAATAGGGCTGGGGGTATAGCTTGAAGGTAGAATGCCCCTGAGTTCAATCCCCAGTACCAAACAAAACAAAACAAAACAAAACAAGGGTATACCAGCTCAAAAGTAAGATTAATGAAATGTCAATGTGTGTTTAGAAATTGTAGGCCGGGTATGGTGGTGCATGCCTATAATCCCAGTACTTAGGAGGCAGAGACAGGAAGATTGCAGTTTCAAGACCAGCCTTAGTAACTTAACAAGATCCTCAGCAACTTAGTAAGACCCTGTTTCAAAATAAGAAATAAATGTAGCTCAGAGGTAGAATGCCCATGGGTTCAATCCCCATTCAAAAATTTTTTTAAAAAAATAAACATTGTAAGTTAGAATTTTTAAAGGATAATGTAAATAGCAAGTTTATGGGGAAAAAGATATAGAGGATTTTATTCACTGTTATAAAAAAATTAACTTTGGTCTCACCTAATGTGAAATAACTCAAATATTTTCATATGGTTCAGATGTTTTGTCTTAATTAAAAATATGTGGAAAGAAAATACAGGTTACGATTTGTAATTCAAGGGAGGCTTTCCTCCACTTCAATGATGACCTTCTGAAGTGCTGTCATCTTTCTTAGTGCATTGCTTCAAGAGCACCCTGCTACCTCAATTTCCATTCCTCTGTGTTTTAACAAGACCAAACAGAAAAACCATTAAAGGAAACACACAGGGAATTCCTAGGAGAAGAAATGCAGATGGCTGATAAATGTATGAGAGGATAGATATTCCATCCAACTTCAACAAGAGAACAGCTTAAAAATGTACAATATATACTCCATCCATTTCCACTTGTAATATAGGCAAGAATGAACAAGATTGACAACACCAAGTGCTAGTGAGGACATGAGGAACTACAACCTCTTGTACTCTGTTGTTAACAGTGTAACTCACCTTTCTTAAAGGAAAGTTGATGCCGTCCATTACAATGTTAAGTAAGCATGCTCCTTTACCAGGCAGTTTACTATCCTCTCCTAGGAACAGTCACCTTTGTGTTACATCCATAAAATAGCACATATTTATTGTAGCATTGTTGAATAAGAAAAAATAAAAACCATTCCAAAGATCCATCAAAAGAGAGATGATTAAATAAATCATATCACCAAACTATGGACTGCCATCCCATAATAAAAGAAAGGGAGCTACATGGGACTAATAAATGAATTCATGCTTCATGGAAATGCAAGCAGCCAAAGGAGCATATAGATTACACTACTTAAGTAAAAATTAAACATCTTATCCTTCCCACAATAAATCCAAACCAAATTGCATATTGTCTATGTATGGAAAGGCACATGGAAAATCTGGAAATAATCACACCCACGTGCGAGCAGTGTTAGCCTCAGAAGAGGAGAAAGATTAAGTGGGGCTGTGAGAGTCTGAGTTTCACAAAATTGCCCACACCAATCTGTATTCCATCATACTCTTCATATTCATACTCTTCTTATAGCATGATGGGGATTGGAGATAGGAGAGCCCTTGTCCTGGGCCTTCGTGGACTTTGCAACCACCTCAACCTGTAGAAGGCAGAGAAGTGATGTTTGATACCTGCCAATGGTAGATCATAAAAGATGAGGTGGTTTCCTCCTGGTTCTCACTCTACTCATCTGCCATGTTGGGAGGAAGCCCAAAATACATGAAGAGGCCATAGAAGGCATCTCCATGTGTGCGAGTAAAGGCATCTTCTGTCGTTTTGCCTCCCAGCACTCCAGCTAGGGTCCTGGGCATCACAGAGCAGGGATAAGCCATCACCTCTGTCTCCTGCCTTAATTCCCCACCCATGGCATAGTAAAAAGTGGTTTGGTGGTGGTAGTGGTGGTGGTGGTGGTGGTGGTGGTGAGGAGAGGGGGGTACTGGGGATTGAACCCAGGGGCTTTCTACCTCCAAGCTGTACTCCCAGCCCTCTTTATTTTTTTGTTTTGAAACAGGATCTCTCTCTAGGTTGCTGAGAGTCTCACTAAGTTGTTAAGACTGTTCTCAGACCTGCAATCCTCCTTGTCTCAGTCTCCTAAGTACTGGGATTACCAGTGTGGACCACCATGCCCAGCTGTGTATTTAAGCACTAGATTTGGGAAAAAATATGTTTTGTTTTGTTTTGGCACTGGAGATTGAACCTAGGGACATCCTAACTCCAAGCTACATCCCTAGCCTTTTTTATTTATTATTATTTTTTAAATTTTGAAGCAAGGTCTCCCTAAGTTGCTGAGGGTTTTACTGTGTTGCTAAGAGTTTTACTGTGTTGCTGAGGCTGGCCTCGAACCTGTGAACCTCATGTCTCAGACTTGCAAGTAATAGGATTACAGGAGTACCTCACTGCACCCAGCTAGGGGCAATTTGCTATACCGCCATGGTAATTTTAAGAATATTGATTGTCCCTATGGTGTTTAAATATGTCCTAGTGCAACAGCTCATTGACTAGCACCAGTGTTCTGTATGCCTTCTTGGGTCAGTTGAAGCCACAAGAGCACTGTGGCTTTCCAAGGACAATTTGAGAGAAAGAATGGCTTCACCACCACCCTCTACACAGGTATTATTCAACATCAGTATGCACATCTGGTAGCTTCACCATCACTAATCCAAGCCCAGGGAAACTAGTTTACCAAGGAGATAACAAGGTTTCTCTTCAGCCTTACAGTTTCTGGTCTCAAAATGATTTTCCAAAGTCCCCTAGGTCAGTGACTCTTTCCCACAGAATCTACATATGATATGAGTTAATACTCTCAATCTTACCAAGTAGGTACAATTAACCCTGCTTTTTGGAAAAGGAGGCTGGAGGTCAGAGGGGAATCCAGTGAAGTACTGGTGGGATGTCTAGGGGTATAGATGGAGGTGCATTTCAAGCCCAGAAAGCAGGGCTGCTTTGCCTTGCTGCCCCAATGCTGCCTTTCAGGCTGCTCCCCAGGGAGTGACTGAGAACAAAGGCTGATGAATGGCACGTCATTGTCCTTGGCCCTCAGGTGGCCTCTGGTCTCAGCCCCTCTGCCTGCCCCATGCAGATACACAGCTGAGACCACCCATGCTGGGTCCACGCCCACCCCCTGAGCTCCAGCCCCTGCAGTTTTCCAGCTGGTCCTTGGGCCTGGCCAGGAACCTCCTTGCTTCACTGCCTCAGCCAGTGGGCTGGCGTGCAAAACCCCAAAAGGACCGACACAGCACTTTCTCAGAGCTTTGTCTGACTCCCAGCCAACTCGTTGCATGTGAGCCGGAGACCTCATCCAGAAGGCCTGCAGCTTTTTCCAGGTCTTACTTTTCCAAATCCTGCTCTTCCCAGCCTGTTTTTCTCAGCTGAGAAAAAGCCAGTCCCCGCCAGGACAGGAAGCAGAGACTTCACCTCTCCATCAATCTGTGTCCTCTGCTTCTAATTCCATAGATTGACCTGCTCCATAATCTGGGCTACCTGGCGAATTGAATCAATCATCCCAGCACTGGGGAGAGTCCAGAAATTGCCTGCCTGCCTGCCTGCCCACAGAGGTGATATTTGTGGACACACACAGTTGTGGCTTTCTGCGGCTGAGTCGCTTCTTCCTCTCAACACACTGAAAGTAGGACCCTCAATCAAGAAGGGCTGCACCACCACCCTCCCCAAGGTACTCTTGTGGTCAGACTCAACACCCAAGGGAGGGAGCTCTGCCCAGCCACTGTAGGCCAGGCCAGGCAGAAGGACCTGTGAGTGTGGGGGGTGGGGGTGGGGAGCAGGGAGGGGCACTGGCAGTGGAGAACTTAAGGATGACCTTGCCCTTCTGCTCAGTCCACAGAGAAAGTGCTAAAGCCATCAGATATGTCAAGGATTGGAATGGGGAAGTACTATCTTTTGAGTGCATTTTCTTTTTTTTATAATTTTATCAGTGCCTTATAAGTATAGGACTTAGTGAGATTCAAAGTGATACATTTATACATGCACACAGCACTTAGTATATTTTCCCCACATCCCACCCCGCTCACCCCCCTCCTCCCTCCTGCTAGTGATACCATCATCATATATGAGCATAACATTATTTGAGTTGTTTATTCTCTCAAGCCTCCTTTTCCTCTCCTCCCCACCTCAATCCCCTTCCACTGTTCTGCTAATTTTTCCTCTTTTATCTGAAATCCCCTTTCTTTCCTATTCCAGATCACTGAGCTTAATATTCTCTAGTTCCATTTGTTTTCCTGTAAATGACATAATTTTTTTCTCCTTTATGGCCAAGTCAAATTCCACTGTGTATACACCAGATTTTCTTTACCCATTCATCTGTGGATAGACACCTAGGTTGGTTCCATAATTTGGCTATTGTGAAATGTGCTGCTATAAATGTGAGTATATAATTATTGCTATAGTATTCTGACTTTAATTCTTTTGGAAGCATACCAAGGAGTGGTATAACTGGGTCATATGGTGGTTCCATTTCTAGTCTTTTGAGAAACCTCTACATTGATCTCCATAGCTGTTGCACTGATGTGCAATCCCACCAACAGTGTATGAGTTCCTATTTTCCCACATCCTCTCCAGCATTTGTCATTGTTTGTCTTCTTGATGATTGCCATTCTTACTGGAGCTAGATGGAATCTCAGTGTAGTTTCGATTTGCATTTCCCTGACTGCTAATGTTGTTGAACACTTTTTCATATATTTGATGGCCATTTGTATATCTTCTTTTGAGAAGTATTTATTCAGCTCAATTGCCCATTTTCTGATTTGGTTATTTGACATTTTGGTGTTGCTTCTTATAACTATTTAAAAAGAAGCGAGTCAGTAGACCACATAAGGAAAAAGTCAGCCAGCAAGAAATGTGATAGGAAGTGCTCATTCGTTCATAGCTTCCTCAAGAGAATGGGGACAGGAGTTTTGCTTTTTTTTTTTTTTTTTTCCAGACCTAGTAACAGGCTGCTACTTTGGTGCAGAGCTTTCTACCTCTGAATTATACCCACAATTCTTTTTTTGTTTTTAATTATGAAATAGGGTCTTGCTAAGTTGCTGAAGGTCTCACAATGTGGCCGAGGCTGACCTTGAACCTGCAAGCCTCTTGTCTCAGTTTCCCAAGAACTAGGATTACAGGCATGCACCATTGTACCAGATGGGACTGTAATGTTTAACAAAGTTGCTGAAGGCAGAAGTATCTTCTTCCAACACATTTTTCTCTGGAAGGATGATCTAAGCCAGAGGGAAGGACATCCCACTGGGTGAGATGCATGTCACATGGATGTAGGATACGAGAAATAAATGGGTAAAAAGGAGACAGACAGGACATAAAGGAAAAGTAAAATAGAACTTTAATATAAGAACCTGATGCTAAAGTGCCTCAACCTTTACTCCCCAAACCAGTTCTATTTCCCAAACTTCTGGAAAATCTGTAGATTCTAGAGTTAACTAAAAGAAGCTATAATTTCCCTGTACATTGTTAACAAGACAGATACAGTATCTTGCGAAACCTATAATTTAAGATAATCTCCAGTTTATCTGTTAATCTGATAATAAAGACATCGATCATCCTGAAGGCCCTAAGGATGATCACACTGCCAGAAACTGCCTGAGGGACTTCCGGACTGAGATCATCCTCACATACCCCCTCTAGCCCACCCCTCAAGAACGTCCCCTATAAGAAAAGAGCCCTGTACTCCCCTAAATGTCTCTCTCCTTCTTGAGATGACCCACATTCTCCCTTGAATGTGCATTACCTACTTTCCTAAATAAACCTTTCTCTATGTCTCTGACTGGCAAGTGCTGAAATTCTTTTCTGTCACGTTAACCAAGGACCCTGCAGATACTAAGTTTGTGAGTTGAGGAATGGCCCTGTCACCACCAACAGAATTCCAGAATTCTGGCAGCTAACCATGACCTTTGCATGTTCTTAGAGAGCCACACAGGAAGTTCTGGAGAAAGGGCTGAGTCTTTCTTCTCCCTATGTCCAAAATGAGCTGGCCAAAGGTCCCCTGGACACATCTCAGGATGCAGTTGCTAAGTCTTTCCAAGTAAGCCTCAGACAGCTTGGCCTAGAGCTCTGACTAGAAGAGTGAGATCCTAGGGCTCCAAAAGCCAACGGGGAGTTACCTTGACTTCTAAATATGCCGTGCATACTCCAGTGTAGCCTTCAACACACATCCAAGAGGTATGGAAGGTTGTTCCTGGAAAACAGCATGTGCATTCACAGATTAACCCCGGTCACAACTGGGATGTATTTTTTTTAATCATAACTATTAGAATAGTCATTGCCAAAACTGGCCTTAAGATTCTCTTCTTCTTGCATCATTCTTTAGAGAGATGATGCTGTTGCCTAAGGGATGGGAGAGGTGTTCCAGGGGAAGGCTCTGTCTGTCCCCCAGCACATTACTCAAACCCCTGAGTGGATCCCAGAGCCCCAGAAGTGAAGCATGGGTGGGGTGGGGGACTTCTGGGAAGGGTGGGTCAGACTATGAAATTCCCTCAAGAAAGTTCCCAAGAAATGAACCTGAGGCCAAGGCTTAGGGGCCAGAACGGGAAGCGGGCCATTCAAGTGAGGCCCCTACCTGCTGTGGTGTGGTGAGATTGAGTAGACATAGAGGGGAAGGGAAAGGAGAGGGATCAGGAAGAAAACAGATTAGATCATGCATTTATGAATATACATATGTACTTCACTATGAATCCCAGTACTCTGCATAATTATAATGCACCTTCAAAAACTTAATCAATCAATAAACAAGCCTTCTCTTACATCTGGTTCTAGTACCTGGAGAACTCCTGGATTACATAAGTTATGGGACAAACAAACAATGGAAAGCAACACAGTTAAAAACAAACATGGAAAATTATATTCACAATCTCACAAGTTAAAACATATACCATATAATTCCAGTTATGTAAAACTTAGTATATGCACATGCACAGTTTGTAATCACACATACCCAAACCTTATCAACATCTATCTTTGTATAAGAAAGCGGCTTCCCATCCTTTTATCCTTATTTTCTAATTTTTCCATACTAATCATTTATCAAGGGACAAAGTTAGTGATTTTGTTTAAAGATTAAAAATTGGCTTTATTTTTTCCTAGAATCAGGCAACGCTTCATTCCATAAAATAGAATTAGTGTTTCAATGGGCCAAGCAGGAAAGGTTGGTTTTATACATAGAAAGTTATGAAAGAAAGCAGAAACAAAGAACAAAAAACACAGATCAGTTGTGTCAAAGTTACTTTCCATGTAAAATGGAAATGAGGGAGAAAATGGGATCAGGGAGACACAGCAACATAAAAATAGCTGATTTCTTAACATCATGGTTGCTTTTTATATGAATTAAAGCAGAGAAAACTTTGTGGTCATACCAATAGACAATGACCCATTTGGGAATTCCTTGGAATTTTGCTTCTAATTTCTGCTTCTAATTCCTTGGAACACTAGCTAACAATTTAGTTCCTTCTTGATGACATGGAACTTCAGCATCTTTGACTCCATTTGACTTTAAACCTGTTTCTATTGGGGTCCAGTATAGAGGCCTAGTCCCAAACAATGGCCTCCTGTAACTTTTATTTATCATATGTAAGAAAATGAGCAATAAATTACTTCTAGTTTTCTTTAAATGCTAATGAGGCTGGGCGGGGGCAGGGGTCTTAGGCCCACATGCAAGATGTTGCAAAACCCTGTGTGTTCTGGGCACTTTTTCCTAGGAAATTGCACCAGCCCCTCAGGCAGGTCCCTCAACCCCAAACTCCAGAATTGTCACCAGGCTCCAAGTTGTAGAGCAGCAATTGGCTTACTAGGTGCAGGAAACGGGGCTGGGATGAGGAGGGTGACCAGAATACCTGACAAGAACGGCCGGCGTACAGGAGGAAAGGTTTATTTGGGCTCATGGTTTCAAAAGCTCCAATCCATGTTCAGCCAGCTCTAAGAAAAAGAAAAATCATGGAAAATGGCAGATAAAAGCTGCTCTCAGTCCATGGTGCCTGAAGCAGAAAGAGTGAGAGGAGGGATTCAGCAACAGAGAGAATCTTCCAGGTCATGCCCTGAGTGCCTCAGCCTCTCCAGGGATGCCCCACCTCTGAATCTTGCTGGATGGTGGGGGTGCTTTCCAAATACAAGCATTTTAAGGAACATTCCAAACTCAAACCAAAACAGAGTGCAAGTGGCCCCCGTCCACCCAGGGTTAAAACCCAACAGCTAGCAAGAGGCTGCTTGGGGAAGACGTGACATCTGCTTGCAAGAAAACATACATGAGGACAAATGAAGACAGTGTAACGGAGCCTGGGAGAGGCTGATCAAAGCCAGCTGGGCTGAAGAGAAACGCCAGGGATGTACTTGGCAGCCCCGGCCTGAAAAAGACAAGGCAGCCTCCATGGCTACTACAGGGACTGCCAGAGAGTATGGCCTGCAACAGAAGCACCTCTTGGGGAGGTTGGGCCTGATAGTCTTCAGGCACCAGAGACCTGGATGAGCTGTTCAGCCGTTCCCACTGTGGGGAGGAAGGACCACCCAGATCTGTCTTCTCAACATTAGTATTTATCTACCACCAGCCATATGCCAAACTGAGCAGGGAGTTTCATTATGTCATTGAATTCTTGTGATAGTCCTAGAGGAGATGAATTTGATTCCTCCCCCCTACACACACACACACACACACACACACACACACACACACACACACACACACAATTTTCCAGTCTAATTTTTTCAAGGCAAGTAGCTGCTGAGTTGTGGGACAGGCTTCAGAGCTAATGGTCTGTGTTTATCTACACAGCTCAGGCTTTCCCTATGACAGCAAACCAAATTGCCACCAAAACCCCAGAAGATCCCTCCTGAGGCCTCCTAGTCCCTTTCCTCCTCTGGACATAGCTTCCACCCACCACTATCCCTCACACCTTCTGAGCAAGAGAGCCCCTTACCACTCCTTGGCATCTTTCCAAAAGAATTAAAGTCAGAATTCTATAGTGATCCATGCATACACATGTTTATAGCAGCACAACTCACAACAGCCAAGTTATGGAACCAACCCAGGTGTCCATCAACAGATGAATGGATAAAGAAAGATATGGCATATACACACAATGGAATTCTACTCATCCATAAAGAATAAAATTATGTCGTTTGCAAGAAAATGGATGGAATTGTAGAATATTATGCTAAGTGAGATCAGCTAGTCTCAGAAAGTCAAGGATTTTATATTTTTTTCTCATATGTGGAAGCTACAGATAAAATAGGAAACTAAAAGAGACCAGTAGAATAGTTTGAAGGGGGCAGGGAAGAGGAAAAGGGAAGGGAAAAATGAGAACTGATGAATAAAATAGTTCAAGTAATGCCAAGTCCATATAGGAAGGTGTCACTACCAGGGTGGGTATTGGGGTGGGGTGGGATCCAGAGGAAAGCACAGCAAGCACTGTGTGCATGTATGAATGTATCACTTGAACCTCACTATGATGAATAATTACGATGTATCAATAAAAATATAAAAAAATAAGAAAGAGAATCCCTTAAAGGGCTAATGTGAGGTCCAGACTTGGATTAAAATAGTTTCACTCACAAGTTTTTGATATTATGATGGTACAAAAGTAACACTCATTCAATAGAAGCCATTGAATATTGATTTAAAAGAATTTTCTTTTTGGCAGTGTTGGGGCTAGAACTCAGAGCCTTATACATGTTAGGCAAGTGCTCTATCAGTGACCTACATCCCCAGACTTTGAATGTCCATCTTTTCCTGGGCTGGTGCTAAAGAGATTGACACATATCACAATTCTGAGCAGCAGCAAGACATAGCTCCAGGCAGCCCCACAGTGGTAAGGGAAACACCATCTTCTACAGCGTGCTGTGCTGCTACACTTCCATAGTCAGTACATTAGATGGATTAAAGGCATTTTAGCCTGGCATGGTGGCACACACCTGTAATCCCAGTACTTGAGAGGCTGAGACAGGAGGATCACAGGTCTGAGATGTATTGAGACCTTGCCTTGCTAAAACAGGAGCCAGGAGTGTAGCTCAGAACACCCCCAGGTTCATTCATTTTCAAATTTAAACTTAATGCTATTTTCAATTTACAATAGTGTTTGGGGAAGTTGATATAAGTCGCGAATCTGTATTTCAATCCAGTAAGGACTAGAGCAGCTTTACAATGTTTATGTAAAATTGTGCCATGCAAACACACAAAGAACATACTGTAAATTGTCTTAATTAAATAGCTATTTCCAGCCGGGCGTGGTGGCGCACGCTTGTAATCCCAGCATTCGGGAGGCTGAGACCGGAGGATCCGGGTTCGCGGCCAGCCTCAGCTACCTAGTGAGGCACTCCGCAACTTAGTGAGACTCGGTTTCAAAAAATAAAGAATAAAAAATAGGGCTGGGGGTGGAGCTCGGAGGTAGAATGCCCCTGAGTTCAATCCCCAGTACCACAAAAAAAAAAAAAAAAAAAATAGCTATTTCCCTCTGGGGGGCAAGATACCTCACTGATTTGATTCAATGGGTAGTAGCTGAAGCTTAGAAGTCACAGTACATTTCCAAGTTTCCTCAATTGACTGGACCCAAACATGACCTTCTGCTGTTTTCCTCATTGCTTTTAGGGGAGTGATCCAGCTTACCCACTCCAAGTAGGAAGGTGATAGTGAGGCTATCTGAGGATGTGACCAGCCTCTGTCTGCCAGTGCCAGGTGTCAGAGTCACTTCTTGTTGCTGTTCTCTGAATATGCCAGTTTCTTTCATCCCCTTTTCCTCCTCCTTTATCTTAGAGGAGTCATTGCATCCCCATTTTGAAAGTCACTTAAAATGGAATGACTTTAGCTCCCTTAGGTCATCTCGTGCTTCTAGCTGGCAGCCATCTTTCTTTGAAGAGACTTCAAGGATTTTACATTGCCAAACTTCCAAAAGCTCCTTTCTAAACACTATTACCTCTTTTAAAAGCTTTATTCCCATGGAACTCATAAAAACTCTCTCTTTGAAGGCCAGTTCCCTTCCTGCCATCTGGCTCTCCTGCCTATCCCTTTCTTTGGGGAAGGGTAGTCTGCCTGGATTTGTCACAAGGAGAGACACCCCTGCAATTCAGGGGCATAAAGACCTCTGAGTGATTCTTCAATAATTCTTTTAAGGTTATTCTGTAACAGACCCAAAGCCACCAGGAAGCACAGAGAGTTTCTGAATTTGATGCCTACTATTGAGTCTGGAGATTCCTATTATGACTTAAAACCATTCCTATATCTGTCCCTCGAGCTAATGGAAATAATCATTCAAGTTAGCTAGGCCCAAGAAAGAGAAGAGAAATAAATGTTCTCTGACCATCACTTGGAGCCAAACCTGAGCTTGCAAACTCAGGCAAACAGATCAGAAAGGAACATACTTCTGTTCTAATGTCAGGGGTCCAGAAACTTGGAGACCAGGACCCCCACCAATGCTCTTACATCTTTCCACATTGGCCACGCCACGTTCAATCTGTGGCTTTAGCAGTAAAAAATTTATCCTCCTCCAGAGAAATTCTCCCATCTGTGCCAAAAGAATATACACAAGAATTCTTATGACATGTGGTTTATACTAACAAAAAATTAGGAACAGTACATGCAGTGCATATTAAAAGACCAAGTAAAACACTGGCAGTGATTTCAATCAGCAAAAACATGGCAAAATGTTTAAAGGCAAAAAGCATTGGTGAGGGTTATCATTGGATATAAAGCGCCTCCCAGACCTCATGGGCTAGAGACAGCCATGCTGGAGGTGCGACTTGGCTGCTGGGGAAGGGTACACCTGGCAGCGTGGCCAGGGACAGTGTTTTCCCAGGTCGGCTGCTGCAGCTTCCTGCTCTTCTCTGTTTCCTGCCACCATGAGCTGATGCAAGCTCTCCCTTGCTCTCTCTGGTCCCCACCATCATGCCCTAAGGACCTATAGTCTCAGCTTCTGCTTGGTAGCTGGCATAAAATGGAATATATATATATATATATATATATATATATATATATATATATATATATATATATATAAAATACATGTATATATACATTTATATATAATACGTGTGTGTGTGTGTATATATATATATATCTCCATGTACATATGCACTAAAATCTCCAGGTCCATAAGCAAACAAATCTTTCTTCCTCTATGTTGTGCATGTCAGGTGTTTGGATCACAGAACACTGAAGGAAACAGTGAGCATGTGGGAAAGAACACTGCTTATATGTTGTTAGTGGGAGGGTCACTTGGTAGTAACCCAATAATGAAGAGTTAAGCAGAAGTATTACAACTTTTATGTCCAATCCCTGCCCTCTCCTTCCACCGCCACCACCACCACCATGGTAATCAGCCCAGATGGAGGAAATAGGTCACGGGGGCATGCACTAGACCCTTCTTGTCCCTGGACCTTTCCCCTCCCCTCAGCTTCCTGGCTACCATAAGGCTAGTAGCTTTGCTGTGCCACACCCTTATGCCATGATGTTCTGCCTCGCCACAGACCCAGAAAAAATGAAACCATGGACTAAAACCTTTCCTCCTCTGAGTTGATCACCTTGGGCATTTTGTCACAGGAACTAAAAGCTGACTAACACACCTACCAAGGAGTCTTCTGTTAACTTCTCTGTTTATTTAGACTGAAAAAAAAAATGGATATTTTTTAAAAGTCCTTGACTGCTAATTTGAACATCTGGATGACCATTAGTTGGCTTCTGATTTCAGTTTTCTCTTATTAATTTCCTGTTTTCATGGATGTCTGGTATTGTCCCATTGAATGTGGAACATGGTCAGCTATCTAGCTAATTTTATTTATATGAACAACAATGAAGATTAGTATAAAATTGGTTTTGGCATAATTTCAATTCCAATTCTTTTCTTTTTTCTTTATTTTTTTTCACAACGTGGCTTTAAAGCAATTTATCTTCAGGAAGAAAATTTCAGACAAGTCCAAGTTGAAGGCCAGTCTACAAAATGTCAGATCTATGGACCTCAAAACTTGAGGAAAGTCTGAGAAACAGCTGCACTCGAGAAGCCAAAGAGATGTGATGAATAAATGTTCTGTGGTATTCTAGATGGGGGCCTGGGCCAGAATACAGGATACTAAGTAAAAAGTAAGAAAATCCCAAAAATGTGTGAACTTCAGTTATGAGTGATGTAGCAAATATTGGTTCATTAATTGGGAGAAATGCATCATACCAACTTAAGATGCTAATGATAGAGGAGGCTGGCTGGAAGGTACATGGCAACTCTCAGAATCACCCTTTCAACTTCTGGGTAAACCTAAAGCTGTTCTAAAATAAAAACTTTAGGCCAGGCATGGTGGCACACACTTGTAATCCCAGTACTTGGGAAGCTGAGACAGGAGGATTGCAAGTTTGAGACCAGCTTCAGCTACTTAGTGAGACACTTAGCAACCTAACAAGACTCTTTTAAAAAAATTTTTTTAAACAAAGAGCTAGGAGTGTATCTCAGAGATAGAGTGCTCCTGGGTTCAATCCCCAGTATGAAAATATTAAGAATAAAAATAAGGAATAAAATAAAAACTTTACTTAAAAATATAAATCAATGTCTAAGAGAAACTTCCTTGTTCTCATCTTCTCTGAATTGTGGAATTGGGTAAAAGTTAACCGAACCCAGTTGATAAGTAATAAGCTCATGTTTACATCAATGTGCTAAGAGCTTTACATGCATTACATCATTTAATTCTTACAAAGATCCTACAAATAGGCACAGCTATTAGCCCATAAGAGGAAGGGACTGAGGAAGAACCCGGTTAATCTGCCCTGCTCGCAAGGCAGCACTTGGTTGCAGAGTCCACACACTAGAAACCGTTCTACATTTCCTGGAGAGGGGGCCAAAGATGAAAAATAGTCCCAACCAGTTGAAATTCAGGACCCTGGATGCTCAGACTTAAAATATGCTCTAAAATGAGACTGGGCTGATGAGGAGTGACTACATCGCACCCTGCCCACCCGCACAGCCTGGGAACATGCCACTCACCTGTCAGCCGATGGTAACACAGTTGCAAAAAATCATATTCTTGAAGGACAATTAATTAATCTGACAAGTCTGAGATTATGGCAGATGACCCAGAAGGGAAAGAATCAGTGAGCAGGCTGAGCCCCAGCACAGCCCAGACCCTCCTGCCCCCTCTCGGCTTCCAGTCAGAGGCCAGGCCTCCTCGGCCTGCATCTTGGGGCTCTGCTGGGCTCAGCCTTCCTCTGCTTTAGCAACCCTGTCTACACATTCCACCTTATGGGGAGGGAGCCCCACGACTCCCCCAGGCTAGTTCTACCCACCTCATGGATCTTACAGCACATTCTAGAACAATCTTTCATGCATGTGTTTTTAACCCCAGTTCTCAGGCTTTCCCTGTAGGAAAGTGGAATTCATGTTCTCCAAATGCAGCCTATCTTGTTTCCCAAAGTGTCAGTGTAGGAGACCCACAACCCAGCTGCAGACCCATCCAAGTCCCAAAACTAGGAAACTAGGAGTGGGGCTGAGCTTCCTCTTCTGTCCCTCCTCCCCAAGACACACTCCTCATTGAGCCCTGAAGCCCATTCACCCTTTGCTGCCAGCATTCCAGCCCCAGCCAGAATGTCCCTTCTCGCTTGGACTGGGACAAGGATGCTGAGGCTATGGACATATCACAACTCATTTGAAACCAGGACCACTCTGGGAACTTGTCTATGTCTTGTTTCCAACCTTCGATGATGAAAAAGGATCAGTATTAACTCTTCCACACCTTCAGGTATTTTTTAGAATTGTATGGCATGTGTCATTTTAACACACATATAGAAAAATACATGTATACACACATGTATTTCCTTAATTCTTTATGTACTAATTTTAATTTAGAGATTCATTTTGTGTGTGTGTGTGTGTGTGTGTGTGTGTGTGTGTGTGTGTGTACCAGGGGTTGAACTCAGTTGCAGTCTACCTCTGAGCTACAACCTCGGCCCATTTTATTATTTTATTTTATTTAATTTGAAACAAGATCTTGCAAGTTGCAGAGGCTGGCCTCAAACCTGTAATTCTCCCATCTCAACCTCCCAACGACTGGGATGACAGGTATGTTTCACTATGCCTGGCTAGTATTTTTAACTTATAGGTCTATGGATATATAGATCTATAGATGGTTTTTAATTTATTGAGTGTTTCAGATAACCCTCCCCCAGTTCAACTTCTCCTCCTCCCCTCCCCCAGTACTGAGTCCTGGAGGCCCCAAACCCCACCCCCAGGGTCACATTCCAGCAGGCCAGTGCCATCAGCAGCCTGCTTCATCCACGTAGGTGGCTCTTTCTTTCTGGTGTCCCAGAGTCCGGTGTCTCTTCTCTTTGGGCATGGTGTTCTCGTGCTGTGGTGGGATGTTGGGGGCATTTGCTTTGGGGACCCCAGAGCCCACTGGAGCAAGAGAGTCCAGTTTCTCCCAGTCCTGGCCTGTGCTCGCATGCCCCCAAACCAAATGAGGCAACCAGGTTGGAATGTCCCCAACTCAAGACACTGCACCAAAGGCACAGTGACTTTTGCTACCAAATGCCTCCAGGCGCCACTGCCCACTGAAGCCCTGTCCACAGGAGCTGCTTCCATGGAGAGGCTTTCAAAAGGCGCTTCAGGGAGATTTCAGTACGGTTGGGAGAAGGAAGCCATTGAGGCTGAGTGTGCGGTGTAAACCAGGGAGATCTCATTGCTGTGGGCCCCAGCCCCTTCCACCTCCAGGGTAATGTCAGTCTTTCCAACCTCAGCCTACCATCATGCACAGCATAATGACAGATGGGTCAACAACAGGCCATCTGGATGACAATAGTCTCATAATACTGTACTACCCGGTGACGCCACAGCCAACTTGGTTTGTGTACATACACTCTATGATGTTCACAGAATGATAAAATTGCCTAACTGTGCATCCCCATTGTGACTACTTCCCTCTGTTCACACAGGAACCTTGTGTGAGGCTGACAAAGTCAGACGCCCTGGCGTGGTGCTGGGGGAGAAAAGTGTTACAAGGTAAGGTGGCCAAAAGGACCCCACAGTGTGTGGCATGTTTAGATCATAAAACAGTGCCTGAGAAGTCATATGCTTTTGCCTTCAGCTCACAAGCATTCTTGCCATCTACAAATGGGTTGTCTTAATTAAAATGCTGCTAAAAGAAGCAAATCAATTAACAGATCTCTTACAAGATGGTTTATTCTATCTTACACACAGAAAATTGCTTATGAGTACCACGTTACCGCTTTAGGTTATCAGTTAACAAAGACTGCTAATGAACAGCGTTGTTATCAAGTTAGATAAAAGATGTCCTGGGAATCCAGGCAAATTATTATAACAGCGCTTCATTTTGAAATATATGTTCATCTTGCATTGCACATGAGGAGGGTAACCCAATGTGAGCAGATCCAGTTTACCTGGACACTCTGTTCAGATTTCTATAGAGTGCAAAGGCAAAGACATTTCTTTAATACATCCTAGAAATGTGGTATAACAACAGGAGCATGAGGAGTGTCTGTGGGGCCTGTGACACAGAATCTGAGATGAATGACAAGGGTTTCCTGAGCCTCTGCCATCCACATCTTCCATGGGTACACTGTGCACATTACAATAATTGCCACAGAATAATTCTATGAGGATAACAGTTTGCTACAAGGCACTGCATTTGCTTTTCTCATTCAATCTTTAGTTGGCTTCTTCATTTGAAGATCTGCGGAGCTGCAGGCCCAGCCCATGGCTGCCAAGGGCACTTCCTCTCAGCCCAGCCCAGGCTGCCATTTCTTTCAGAAGATCGGTCTCCCACTGATAGCACTAGAGACAGGTGCATGGTCTCCTTGTTCTCCACAATGTTCTCAGGGTCTGTCTTTAATGTAGGATTCTCCTGGCATCTAAGAAGGAAAGGCCAGCAGTTCTATAAAGTGCTACTAGATGTTGGGTCCCTTGTCCATGTGCCACTGCTGTGAGTAGGTCCCAGTGACAAGGAGATAATGCCATTGTGGAAACATGATCAGCTCCAGCACAGGGGGCCTTGCGAGGGGAGGAGGAATTCCTGGATTCCATCTTTCCCTGCTGCGTAATGGACTCTGTCTGTGCAGTTGGCTTCTTGCAGAGGAGGAGTGGTCCTTTCCACCAGACAGAAGCCACATTGTTGACTCGGCTCGTTCTGTAACTTACCTCCTATATTGAGTCCCTGGGAAGCTCATCACCAACCTTGGGTGTTCAAATTCAAAACATCCTAACACTTTAACTGCGGGCCATTGTTTAGACTGCTGGACATCTCCCAGTGTGGCAGCTCACTTAGAGTTCGATCACTTGAGCCTCTCTGGAAAGGAAGAGAAACATCTGGAAGACCTATGAGCAGAGTGATTGTGTGCTAGCTAATCCCTATGTTGCTTATGTAACATACTGAACAGGTATGAGAGTCCATCAGCAAATGCCAGCCAGCAGGGCATTTCCTTGTGTGACACAGAAAGCAACCTGAAGCTTTCTAAGTAAAGGAGGTAGATAGATAGATCTCAGCCTTGAGATTGTTGTCTGTCTGCCATACCTGCAACTATAAAACCTCGTCCCCTTTGACAAAAAAAAAAAAAAAAAAAAGAGGTGAGGAGATATTATTCCCTAGGCCTATTTGGGAAAAGTGTCACTTTCTGTCATTGAAGAGTTTATACAGATCTGGGCAGGTGCTAGAGGTAGATAGACCTATGAGAAAATAACTAGAAAAGTATGCATTCAAGTGTAAACTATAAGCTGTAGCAGAGGACAAGACTTCTCTATATTTAGTGAACCAGCTCAGATAGGAGGGAAGGGCAGCATAGATGGATTAAAGGGTTAGACCACTCTTTAGTATCTTTCCAAAATAATTAACGTCAGAATACTATAGTAATATATGCATACCCATGGTCATAGCAGCACAATTGACAATAGCCAAGTCAAGAAAATGTGGCATATAAGCACAGTGGAATCTGCTCAGTCACAAAGAACAAAATTATGTCATTTTCAGGAAAATGGATGGAACTAGAGAATAAGATGCTAAGTGAGATCAGCCAGTCTCAGAAAGTCAAGCGTCATGTGTTTTCTCTCATATGTGGAAGCCAGAGAGAAAATAGGAAACAAAAGGGACTTCAGGTGAATGAGGAGAGAGACTAATTGAACAATAGTGAGAGGGTTAGTGGAGGAAGTTGGGGAGGGGAAAAGCAGAACTAATGAAGGGAAACAGTTCAAATAATACCATGTCCACATATGAAAGTGTCACTACTGATCTCACTAACATGTATGGGGAGGGAGGGGAATCCTAAGTAGCTGGACCTGGCCAGTATTTGCACTTGAGATACTGATACTCAGACTGAATGGGCAGCCAGGAGGACCACCAAGTCTCACCTCTGGCAACTCTGAGCTGGGGGAAGTAGCACCTGCTGAACTACTTCAGGCAATAACAACTCTGGATGGGTGTATCACTAGCCCCAAGGGAGCCAGGCTGGACGAGTAGGTGGATTAAGCTGCATGACACTCTGGGCTGGTATCAAGAGAAAGAGCAAAAATTTTGCAGACATAGTATAGTTATAGTAGCTGTTAAATCTGCAATCTTCCTGTCTCAGCCTCCCAAGTACTGGGATTACAGGAATACACCCCCACACCCAGCTGAGGGTATACATCATTAGAAAATAGTTTGGGAAGATCTTGCCATTCATTCATTACATTTTTTTATTTTTATCATTCATTACATTTTTAATTTATTAATACTGATTGGATACTTACTATGACCCAGAAACTTTGTTAAGTCTAAGAAGTAAAAGAATGGGAAAAGGGAATAAAGAAATGGGAAAATAGGAAATTAAATATAATTTTGTAAAAGGATTACAGGAAGAATAATTCAGAAACTGTTGAAAATGGTAACTTCACAGACCATGAATAGAGGTAAAATGAGTGGGTGAAAAACTGTTGAGTGGCAGGATATTCACCTGTGCCAAAATATCAGCCCTCAGACTATTTACTAACTACAAAGGGGAGCAATCTAATCTCTATGATACAAAGAGCCGACAGTGACTTCCTGGGCTAAGCCATTAAACAAAGCTTTGCTATGCGGCACCTGGCAGAGCATAATCAAACATACACACTGTTGTCTCCATGAAATTCTGGACAAAGAACTCCCATTCTGAACCCAGGAGGGTACAATCAGACAAATCCTGAACATAGGACATTATACACGACAACTGGCTTAGGTATTTCAAAATTGGCATACTCGGAGGATCAGGGGAGGCGGAGAGACTGTTCAACACTGAAAGAGATTAGAAAGAAGCTGATCTCTGTGGCGCACCCCTGAAATTGCAATAGTTGGGAGGCTGAGACAGGAGGATCGCAGGTTCGAGACCAGCAAATTAGCAAGGCTCTCAGAAACTTAGTGAGACACTTTCAAAACAACAAAAAAGGGGGGTCAGCTAGAAGGTAGAATGCCTTTGGGTTCAATCCCTGGGACCAAAAAAAAAAAAAAAAAAGAGAGAGAGACTAAGAGGAGACAAGTTATCAAGACCTGTATTCATGGATGTTTGTATCACTTTGATCCTTGTTATGATGTATAATTACAATGCACCAATAAAAGAATTTTAAAAGACAAAATCAAATACAAATATTTTCCTGGGTTGGACAAATACAGCAATAAAGGATTGCTTTTGAAATAATTGAAGGAATTTGAATGCAGATTGGATAATACATACTATCTTCTTAGAAGTGGTTATTGTATTGGGATTATGTTGGCGATACAATGGTGGTATATTTAGGGATGAAACATCATGATATCTACACTGATATTCAAGTGGATTAGCAAAAAAAAAAAAAGGTTTACATATACAGAGATAAAGCAAAGACAGCAAAATGTTAATGGATCTGGATGCAGGAAGTACATATTTTGACTGTACTCTTCTTTCAACTTTTCTGTGGATTTGAAGGTTTCTCAAATTTTTAAAAAAAGGGGGGGGCAGAGAGCTAGGAGTGGTGACACACACTGGCAATCGCAGTACTTGAGAGACTAAGACAGGAGGACTGCAGATTCCAGGCCAGCAATTTAGTGAGCCCTTACAAGTTAGTGAGAACCTATTTCAACATTAAAAAAAAGGGCTGAGAGTGAAACTCAGAGGTAGAATGTCCCTGGGTTCAGTTCCCAGTATAGGAAGAAAGGAAGGAAGGAAGGAAGGAAGGAAAGAAGGAAGGAAGGAAGGAAGGAAGGAAGGAAGGAAGGAAGGAAGGAAGGAAGGAAGGGAGGGAGGGAGGGAGGGAGGGAGGAGAAAAAAGAGCAAGAGAGAAAACAGGAGAGCTGGGACAGCCAAAGAGGGGCTGTGCCTCTGGCCACAGCACGGGAGCCAGGTGGAGGTGAGGGAAACAGGGTGGGAGGTGTGGATGGGAAATGAGTATTAGGATAAACTGATGGCAATTCTTTCTCCCCTAGAAGTAGGGCTCATTCAATCGGGAATCTCATTCAATCCCCACCCACAGCCCCTGCCCCACAAGAGTGGCCTTTGTCTGCTTTGAGACCAGAAGCCATACTGAGGAGCACTCTGCCATGCTCACCAAGTACTTGCTCAGTGACAAAGAGAGATGTGTGAGATTTTTTTTTCCATCAAATGAACTAAACTGGCTGATGATTAGATTGGCCGCTGTCAAAGGGAAGGTCTCGGTATGTGGAGAAAAAAAAAAAAAGAACTATCCTTCTGTTAAAACTCAGTTTTCTGGGTTCTGATTGAATTAATGCCCATAGCTCTGCTTTAAGTCTTGCCAAAGTATCAGCCTATGAGAAGCTTCCAAAGCATCCCAAAGGCTGCTGATTCCTAGTCTCACGTCTCTCGCGGCACGGCTATCTGGCCAATGGGCAGCAATCCCTCCTCGCTTGCACAGCGACTGCCCTCCCTCCTTTGAGGACAAGTGACTGTTCTTACCACTCAGCCCTTGGAGAAATTGAGGTTTAGCCCTTGAAACAAGAGAGTAGGATGTTCACTAGCTAAGCCCTCGGTGGCAGGAAGCTCATGCAGCTGCTCCGCAGCTAAGTGTCCTGCTTTCCTCCCCTGCTTCTTCTGGGTCTCCTCTTTCTGACTCATCCAGACTCCATCTAGTGTTAGTTTTGGAAACTTGAACCTTGCCTGCCGTCTCCTCCAAAGCCTCTCTTCCTTCCCTTCTGCTCACCTCTATCCCAGAAGCTCTTCACATGCCTTTACCTGTGATTTCTTTCATAGTGTTCATTATTGAATGACTATTGCTGCCAGCTCGCCCGGACTATGGAAATCGCCTCCTCTAGTCCTGATGTCTCAAAACAGTCCAAGCTTGCACTTTGCTTGTCTCCTCCCTCGCCTCCACCTGCCTTGCCCCAGCAAGGCTATGCAGCACATCAGAGTCACTACAGGGTTTCAAGCATGGCTCCCAGCCTCCACTGGGGCCCCCCTCCATGCTATGATAATACAAAAGACCCACCCCTCCGGATTTTAGAATTCATCAGTTGTTGGACAGAGGTCTCAGGCTGTGGTTCAGAGTCCTTCACTTAACCCAAGCCCCTTTGATCCGACCAAGTAGACACTACTTATCTCTCCAGCCTCTTTTCTCGCCTCCTTCCTGCCAGGCATCTGCTTCTGTCTACAGCTTGCTTGTAGCGAGCTGCTGGCCACGACCACTAGTGCCTGCCTGCATGGACCAGGTTCCCTCTGCCTGTGTGAGCTGCCCTTCATCCTTCCACGTGCAGACTGGAGCTCACCCGCATCCCTGAGCATACTACACACCCCTCTACACCCCAAGACACAACAGCATGCATGCATGAGCCCTGTCACAGCACTCTCGTGACCCCTCCCCTGGACAAACATCACCTGCGACCCACCTGTGTCCCCTGTGGACAAAGGGAGCTTGTCTTTTCCTTTCTACGCCTAGCACCTACCCCATGGCTCCACGCTCATTCATTCATTCACTCAACACACACACAAGTATCCACTCTTCTAGGCTAAGTGCTGGAGATAGAGGTGAAAAGGAAGAGTCCACCCTCAGGAGCTTACATTTTAGGGACAAAAACCATCACAAAAGAGACAATTTGTCATATGATGGTAGAAAGAGCAACGAAGAAAAATAAAGCCAGGTAAGGGGAAGAGAATGATGGCTGGGGAGGGAAGAGTTCTATTTAAAACAGGTATTTGAAGCAGGATGCTGTGGCACATTCCTGTAATGCCAGTACTTCGGAGGCTGAAACAGGAGGATCACAGATTCAAGGCCAGCCTCAGCAACTTGGCGAGATCCTCAGCAATTTAGCAAAAGTTTCAAAATGAGAAAATGGGGCTGAGAGTGTAACTTGGAAATATACTGCCCCTGGGTTCAGTCCCCAGTAAAATAAATAAGTTAACAAACAAACAAACGGGCATTCAAAAATGAAATGGTGATTGCCATTCTAACTAGAGTTAGATAGACTCTAAATGCTGTATATGTACACAATGGAATTTTACTCAGCCATAAAGAAGAACAAAATTACATCATTTGCAGGAAAATAGTTGGAACTAGAGAATATTATACTAAGTGAGATCAGCCAGTCTCAGAAAGACAAGGGTCATGTGCTTTCTCTCATATATGGAAGGTAGAGAGAAAACAGGAAACAAAGGGGACTTCCGGTAAACAAGGAGAGAGACCAGAAGAACAGAGGAAGGGGACAGGGGAGACACGTGGGGCTGGGGCAGGGAAAAGGAGGCTTGAGGAAGGAAATAACGGTGCCTCCATCTAGGAGGGCATCACTGCCCATCTCACTAAGGTGTAACAGGGAGGGAGGAGGGGGAGCGGGATCCAGAGGGAAACACAGCAAGGGCTGTGTGTGTCTATGTCTGTATCACTTTGAACCTCACTATGATATGTCCTTACAATGTGCCAATAAAAGTATAAAGACAAGTGAAATGAAATGGTGACGTTGAAGTAGAGACAGGCAGGGAATGAGGAAGGAGACTTGTGGTGAAGAAGGCCTTTTCCTGTTAGAAAGCGGCCAGTGAAAAGGCCCTGAGGGAGGACGATAGTGGAGGAGGGAGGAGATGGGCTCCATGTGGGAGATCAGAGGCTGGATGCCAGCAGACAAGCAGATAACGTGGGGCACACTGTGTGTGTCCTCCTGAGCAGGTCATCCGGGACACTGGCATGTTCTTAGCCAGGGCGGGAAGAATCTAACCCAGGATGTGCAGAGGCAGGTCCAAGTCCCTTTGGGCTACTGTACTCTGTGGTCCCCACTCTCACAACACCCGTCCATTGGTCTAAAGAAAGGGAGAGCAAGAGGAGGGGACCATAGGGGTCACTCTAGTCCCCTAGAAAAAGCCAGGGTTATAGCAAAGAAGTGTAATGGGTGAGACAGAAAGAGGGCGACCTCACACTGACCACTGCCACAGCTCCTTACCTGGAGACCTTCTTCTTTTGCATGGTGGTATCTAAACAGAGAAAGCAGGAAGTTAGAAAGGAGGTCAGGTTGGAAAGTTCAGCAGGTAGGGGGGGATCAAAGCCAGCCGACTTGGGCAGTGCTGGGAAGCTCCTGGGCTGGGCTCCCACCTTGGGGCAGGGTGTCCTGGCCCCCACTTTAGGCCCTGCTGGAACTTCTCCATCCAGGTCCCGTCCCTGAGCCCTTTAGCTAAGCACACAGCCATGACCAAGGGACCTCTAGATCGCCCCCATCTCATTTGCCTTCTCTCCTCTCTTGTTTGCTGACATCCTTAAGGATCCAGGCCAGAGTCAGAGAGGCTGTGACCAGTGCAGCCCCATTTCCATGCAACTGGACACTCCAGCATCCCTGGGTCCCCCAGTGCTGCCTTCCCTTCTCTCCTGGCCCAGGTATCCCCTTTCCACATATCATCCCAGGTCATAATAGAATTTTCTAGAAAAAGAGTGAGGCTTCTCCCTTCTGGTTCTGAGGAATACCTCAGGGAAAACGGCATCATCATTGGGTTAGGAGTCAAGGATGACAGAAGGTGTTTTGCAGGTTGTTAGATGGCTGGCCAGAGCAAAAGCAACTTCATTTTGTGACACCTTTCCACTACTAGAAAAGTCCCCATATCTTGCTGACTGGAACTCCCCCATATCTTCCTTGGCACAGACCATAAGGATCTTTAGATAACTCCTTTTCTACCTCAAGGACCCCCTACTTTCCCACCTTAAGAACTACCTGCCAGAATTTTAATTTCCTTCTTGTTTAACCTGTATAAATCCTCAGCCTGTAAGCGTCCATCCTTTCCTGGACACTCCCTTTATTGAGGTTTTTAATCTCAATAAAGCCTGCTCTGCCATGGAGCGATCTCCCTCTCTCTGCCTTTCCTCCCCTATCTCTTTCACAAGTGACATCTTGAGAGAAATGGTGCCCGCCTGTAATTCCAGTACTTGGGAGGCTGAGACAGGATCAGAAGTTGGTGGCCAGCCTCAACAACTTAGCAAGACCATCAGCAACTTAGCGAAACCATATTTCAAAACAATAATTACAAATCAAAAAGGGTAAGGGTGTAATTTGGAGATAGAATGTCCCTAGATTTATCTCTAGTACCAAAAGAAAAAGGTGCAAATCAATGTATTTTGCTGCTGAAACAAAGTGACTACTCAGGATCAACTTCGCAGGCCCTTCCATGCAGGTGTCACGGGACATAGACAGCCATGCCAGGTTTCCCAGGAGCCCAGCTCCGTGTGGATCATGAAGGACCACTCAGCACCGCTCTGCATAGGCCTTATGCAATCTGGCCTCCACAGCAATGCTGGCAGCACCCCCTACCACCCACCCTTGCTTAGGACCACCCAGATGCCACTGGGGATCAATTTCATCTGATAACGTGCAGGGCAGAGGGGATCCACGGTTCAGGCACAGTCCCTTACCACTGGAGGCTGGGTGTGTGCCCTTCAGGTCTGAAGAGTCGTTATCAGACAGATGCTTCCTGATCACACATATCTTCAGGGCCAGGACGCCTGCAGATATGGCGAAGCCCAGGGCAGTCCCAATGACAGCATACTTGAAATCTGAAGCGTATGGGGAGGAAATAGCACAGGATTCCATCATCACCCTTCAAGAGTCCCCTCGGGCTCTGGGTAAAGTCCAAAATCAAGCCAGCCTCAGTTTCGACTCTCCTGGGAGCACATTCTTCTCAGTCCTTCCCTTCTCTCTAGAACACAATCCCTGGTCCCTTCAGCTTCGAGAACTGTTCCCACCTTTAGAGGGTCATTCAAGCCCAACCCCTGATGGGACTTCAGCCCGGGGGGTGGGCAGCTCACCTCTCTGGCCCCTGTAGCTCTTCCTCACTTATCCCTTCATTAATTTGTTGACCCATTAGAGAGTGTGTGTTAACTGCCTGCTGCATGGTGAGGATGAAGGCAAAGGAGGAAGGCCCTGTGTTATAGTTAGACATAAAATGTCTCCTGAAGAGATCACTTATTAATGTTTGGAGCTGATATAAATGAGTCATGAGGGTTGTAATCCCTGAAGTGGATAAATTCATTATAATGGGTTTACTTGAGTGGTACCCAGTAGGCCCATAGGGTGTGGCTGGAGGTGGGTCCTTGGGGGTGTGGCCTTGGGGAGTATATATGGCTCCTCTTCCCCCTGCTCTCTTTCTTGCTTTTCACCTCCATGATGTGAGGAGCACAGCCCATGTGTTCTCCCTCTCTCTGCCTCCCGCTGCCATGCCCTGAGATCCTGGGTCCCCGGCCTCACATAGACTGAACCCCAAACCATAAGAAAATAAATCTTCTTTCCTCTGAGTTACATGGTCAGGCCTTTAGATTATGGCTGTGAGAATGCTGGCTGGAACATCCTGTCTCATCTTTGAGGGGCCTGGAGTCAGCTGGGGAATACAGGAAAAGAGGTCACGCTAATGCCACATGGGTAGGCTGGTGTGGCAGTCCTGGGGATCCGGGTGCTCATGGCTAAAGTGCAGGGCACTGTGGGTGCTGGAGACACCGACACCTGTGCACAGGGGACAGATGAAAGTGGCCTTGATGTCTCACGTCCTCTTTGAGGACAGCTCTGGTGCAGGACTCTGCCCCAGGATGAAGCAGGGTGGGCCACTTAGGCAGGCCTGCAGGTGAGCCTGGCTCTGCTTCTCGTGCTGACCAAAAGGAAACTAGCACCCGTGCCTACCCACAGTCCTGTGCTTGGGGGTGGAGGTCTCTTTCCTGTCCCTCATCTCTGCACACAGAATAACCCAGGCAGCTACCTACCAACTTCAGCCCCAGTGGACTTGCCCGTTGCCAACACTTGAGCTCCTCCAACATCTGCAGAGAAAGAAAACCAGAGCCTAGTTATGTTAGGGAGATAGATAGAAAAGAGCAGGTAAGGGTGAACTTGGGATAAACCTAGGGAAAGTTCAGCAGCCCTCATGAATATAGAATACCTGGCCTATTTGCAGTGACAGAACCACGTCAGAGAATGACGAGGAGATTAGGAGGCTGAATTCAGGACTACTGGCTGCAGGATCTCACCTAGGCACAGTGAGAAAGTTTCCAACATGGGCAAACAGTGTGCAGGTGCAGACACACTAAGCTGGGGTGCAAAAGGAGACAGTGCCCCCCCCAAATGCATATGCATGATGGGAAAGGTTTCTAGACTGAATAAAGATGACTGCTCAGAAGACTCACCGCTATTTTCTACTCTGGAAAGCAACCTGTTCCAGACCCTTTCTCTGGAATGTAACCCCCTTATCATGGCCCTCTCTTAAACTGTGCCCCCACCTCCTTACACAAACCTCATGCTCCCCTATTTGTGCTTTCTTCTTGAACTCTTTCAGAAAAAAACAAGCCTCAAGGAAGAGATCACGCCCTATGATAACATATTTCTAGGAGAGCTCATCACCCTATAACAGTTAGAAACCCAGAACCAGACTGAACAGAGCTCTGAGAGCAGCAGAGAGGTTGCAAACTAAGCCTGTGTCCCCAGACACCCATCCCCACTTGGCCACTGCCCTCAGGTGCTCGGCGGACACCTGATTCCCACAGAGTCTTGGGGTCTTGCTGGGATGTCAGAGCCCTCATGAGACCCAGATCAGGAAAGAGGCTCTGTTGCACTCAGGCAGACTGCTCTTTGACAGTCTTCAAGAGCCCCAGGCTGCCCGCTAGGCTTCTCCATCGCCTTGACAGCCTTTTAGTCCAGCCAGAAGGCACTAGCACTGCCTCCAGTCCCCAGGACAGGACAGGCCATCTCCTGCCTCTGGGCCACTCCCTCTGCTAGACCCACCTGCTCCCCTCTCCTCCCTACCTGGCCTTGGTTCTATGTCACCTCCTCCCAACTCCCCAACCTGGGTCTGCTGCCCCAGGGGCAGATGTGTGTATTTACTAACCGACCACATTAGCATTGATGTCACTGCATTTACACAGCATCATGGCATGCTAGGCACTGTCCTGCAGGCTTCTCAGCAACAGCATCTTTTTACCAGTCTCCCCACAGGCTACGGAGGGGAGCATTCAGCATCTGACCCAGTACCTGACACCTAGGAGGTATCAGTATATTGAATGAATGATAGTGACAGAGCATGCTGCAGGGGTGCCTCACATTTCTAGCCAAAGCTTGAAACCTTAGGACAGGAGTCGCCTCTCACAAGCAGGACCGACGGTCCCACAGACGGGCTGGGGAGGCCATGGACCTTGGACAGGAAGCTGAGCACCAGCTGGTCTTTGACACAGATGACAGGATGCAGCACTGACACTCATCTCATGCAGCTCCATGAGATAGATGCTGTGACTCTCACCATCTGATGAAGAATGAACCAGAGGATTGAGAACTTATAATAATGTGACCAAGGGCCAAGAGAAGTACAAAGTGGCAGGGCTGCCCAGGAGCCCAGAAAGCCCTAGATTGTATCAGAGGTGATTAGCGACAATTCATTACTCTCCCTTATCCACACAGAAATACCCTCCAAGACTCCCAGTGAATGTCTGAAACCACAGATAGTACCAAGCCCTACATATACATCTTTTCTTACACA
This sequence comes from Graphiurus murinus, assembly GCA_004027655.1. Lineage (NCBI taxonomy): Eukaryota > Metazoa > Chordata > Mammalia > Rodentia > Gliridae > Graphiurus > Graphiurus murinus. Next base: position 71,077 of record PVLC010003475.1, read on the forward strand.
CACACACACACACACACACACACACACACACACACACATACACACGATAAAGTTTGTAGATTCCATATGGTAAAAGATTAACAACATTAAAGTAGGATCATTATTATTTTTTATAAGATTCATAAGAAACAATTGGTTAAGAATTGTCTCAGGGCAAAGCGGAGTTTCCTGGAGAAAAGTCTCTAGTTTCTCCCTTAGAAGCCCCTCAACTGGAATCTGTGTGGAGAAGCCCACAGCAGTTGGCAGTTGGAGCCCCTTATCCTGCAGCTGAGTCCACTCTGGGCGAAGTCAGGATCCAGGCAGTTGGTTTTATCCACTTCATCTGTCTGGTTTCTCTGGAGCAATTCTGTTGTTGAATAATCTGGGGCCCCTCTGCCGCCCTCTCTCTGGAGCGATTCTATTGGCTCTAGGGGCCAGCACACAGCAGCAACATGTGCGGATGACGTGGGTAACATTCCTCCTGATGAACTGCCTTCAGCCCTTCCTGTCATCCCCGGTCCTGGAGGTCGGCTCATGATGGGGTTGCCGGGTGCTGGCCTGGGGGACTTAGTGCCATCCTGGGGGACTGCTCTGGGAGTAGGGGTCCTCATTGGTGGGCAGCTCACCCACCATGTATGTATCCTCCTTAGAGGACAGGAACCAGAAGGTGCGAAGGTTGGGTTCGCTGACTCTCCTCTTGGCCGGCAGAGGGAAGGCGAAAGGATCGCTGGGGATGGAGGCGGTGCAACACACCAAAGATGGGCCCATCCTGAAAGGTGTACCCTGCCCTGTGGCTTACATGGCATTGGATCAGCAGGTATATAGCCATTGTGTTGTCAAATACCCTGTTTGACACTGACAGCCACATCTTGAGTGGATTGTAATCCATACATGACTCTCAGGATTGCAGGGTTCAGGCATTTGGGGAGCAGCTTTCTAGGAGGAGGTGAATGCTCCTTACCCTGTCTCAGCCACGAGAGTTCATGATTTCATTGGCAGTGGCTCTCATGTCTGGGTTAACCGTCAATAAGCGGTTGAGGACAATTCATGCCTGGATGAGGATGTGAGGGGGCACCGAGTACCTTCCTGCAGCATTTTCTCCTGCAGCTGCTCCCAAGTGGTGCCAGTGAGTGGGACACAGCCTATGAGCCTATGAGAGGATGACCCCCAGACTCTAGATGTCTACCTCAGGGCCATATCCTTGGCCCCCAGTAGACCTCTGGGGCACAGTAGCAGGGAGTGCCACAGACAGTTACCAGCTTGTGCCTGGTCTTGAAGCAGCAGCTCAGCCCAAAGTCAATTACTTTGACATTCCCTTTTGAGTCCAGGAGGATTTTATGTGGCTTAAGGTCCCAGTGCAATATGCCTCTCATGTGGAAGTAGCACACTACACTCGCAACCTGCTGGAACACGCTCCAGGCCTCCTCTTCCTCCAAGCCACTGGACTCCCTGATATGGTGAAGCAGCAGCCCCCTGCCCATGTGCTCCATCATCAGGTAGACGTAATTGGCCTTGTTATGATCTCAAACATCTGGATGACATTCGGGTGCTCCACTGATCTCATGATCGCCACTTTGGATCCAATGAAGGGGTTACCACTAAACATAGGCAAGACCTTCACAGCCATCTCAGTCCCAGTGAGGATCTGGCAGGCCAGTTTGACCTGGACAACATTGCCCTTGCCAATGCCCCTGAGGATCATATAATTGTCATGAGGCTATCCTCACAGGGAGAGCTGGCCACGAGACCTGGCCTGGCCTCTCTACTCTCTCTCTCCTAGCACTGTACATAGAAAGCCACAGTAGCAACTAACAGAGCTAGCTAAAAAATTAAAACAACAAACCAACAAACAAAAGTACAGCAACATAAAAAACCCAAACAAACAAATGCACATACAACACAACAAAGCTAAAAGCCCCAAACAACAAATCAGATCCCAAACCACCAATCCACCAAAAGTGCTCTCTTGGAGTCCAACAGGTCACCACCAAGAGCTCCCTGCACTAATGGACAAACAGCCAGCAGTGGCAAGGGCCTTATATAGCCGATCCTGGAGACTCCCTCACAATGGCTACTTGTGAGGTCGCATGGCCAGGTCACTGTTGGGTATAGCCCACTGTGGCCATCTCACTTTTGGGCCTCCAGGACTTTTCCACTTTAATAAGAATAAGAAGGACTCTAGAAACGTTTTTGCTTTGGTGGGTTGTGGAGGCTAGTGTTTACTTGTTTAGAAATTAATATTTGTAGAATGCTATGCTTTTTTTTCATTTTGAGTAAAAAAAAAAAACTAATGTTTGTCTCTTAAAGACCTCATTATATCTACGCTCAAGGAATTTGATTTCTTTTTCTTTCAACTTTAAATGGTTAGTGTCAAAAAGAATGGTAGCAGCTGGGCGTGGTGGCGCACGCTTGTAATCCCAGCATTTGGGAGGCTGAGACCGGAGGATCCAGGTTCTCGGCCAACCTCAGCTACCTAGTGAGGCACTCCACAACTTAGTTAGACTCAGTTTCAAAATAAAGAATAAAAAATAGGGCTGGGGGTATAGCTCGGAGGTAGAACAACCCTGAGTTCAATCCCCAGTACCGCAAAAAAAAAAAAAAAAAAAAAAGAATGGTAGCACATCACTCACATCATGATAACAAAACGTTCTGTTCCCTAAGACGCCACAGGGCACATTCATTATTAACATCTATAGGGCTGAGGAGAAGGGAGTTTTCATCCTAATTGCCACATAAGGTCCTCATCACATTTATTTTATTTAATTATCTTAAAACTTTTTATATATATGCTTTTATTGGTGCATTATAGGCTCACATCATATTGCACTTCGTAGTGATGGTGACATACATGCACACAGCACTTGGTGGGCTTCCCCCAGCTTCCTCCTCATTCTCCCCCTTCCCCATAAAGGGTATTGAGCCTGACATTGGTATTTCCACATATGTACATAAAGGTTATGGAAGTGATTCCTTCATTGATCCTCCCTCTCCCCTTCCCCTGCCCCTAGTCCACCTCCCTGGCCCCACTGAAGTTTCTCCTTCATTATCTGGAGTCCCTCTGGTATCTTGATTACTCCCTAGCTTCCGTGTATTAGAGGAAACATATGACCTTTCGGTTTTTGTGACTGGCTAATCTCATTTAACATAATGTTCTCCAGGTCCATCCACTTTCCTGCAAATGAGATAATTTTGTTCTTCTTTATGGCTGAGTAGAATTCCATTGTGTGTATATCCCACAATTTTATAATCCATTCATCTGTTGTATCCCTAGGTCGGTTCCATAATTTGGCTACTGTGAATTGTGCTGCTATGAGCATGGATATGCATGTATTACTGTAATTCTCTGATTTAAATCCCTTTGGAAAGATACCCAGGAGTAGTATAGCTGGATAAAGTGGAATAATGATAACAGTATTCTGTTAAAAAGTTATTTAAAATTTATGAATCGCTTATTCCCAGAATTCTCTCATTAACATGTGCAGATCATGCTTGACTTTAGGTAAATTGAAACCTCAGAAGGCAAAACCAAAATCAGGGTAGGACTGGAGCCCCAGAGGCATCAAAGGTCGACGGCGGTGGGCTGGAGCAGGGGCAACAGATGGGGAGACCCAACCCTCATTCTCATGTTCAAGTGTTCAGGCAAAGGCAGGAAAAGAAAGCCCACGATCCCTGTTGCCTATGAAGAAAAGCAGGTGACTTGCTTGGGAAAGGCTAGTTCTTCACGGCTTAACTTGAAGAGGATTCTGCCTCCTGATTCCTGAGCTCCTGGAGGGTGAGCGTGGACCAAGGGCCTTATTCACTCAAGCAGTGAACACCTTCTCCACACAACCGCATCCTCTGACAACCCCCCGTGATGCCCAGTGTGCTGAGGTGCACAGCCCATCACCAGGATCTTCCCCTGCTGACTGAGGCCTTCTGTGTGGAGCACACAGCCTGGAACGTTCTACCAACTTGAGAGGAAACTTGAATAGAGAAAGAAATAAATGCATGAATGAAAAAGAGTGAGAGACATGGAGAGAAACACACGCACACACACGCGCGTGCACACACACACACGCGCGTGCGCGCGCGCGCACACACACACACACACACACACACACACACACACACACACACCCCAGAGGCTGTTCTGCCTGGGCAGCTCTGATCATTCGCAGGAGGGAGGAGAATGAAAGAAGAGAAACCCCTGGTGTCAAACAAGCTGCAACCCTGCCCCACTCTCACTAGCACCTGTCCTCAGCAACGTCAGCCACCAAATGCATCATCCTGAACACGTGGCTCTTTCTGTCCTTTTCCAGGGCAGAGAGCTGGCTCAGGACAGCCCCCTGCGGGCGCAGGCCCCTTTGCCACCATGCTCCATCCTGTGTCTCTTCCAAGCCCCAAGATTTCCCCTAGTCCCTGGCCCTTTGGGGTCCAGGCTGTTCTCATGGGCTCTGCATCAGGGGCTGAGTGAATGTCGCCTGCAGAGTTCTGGGCAGTGGATTGAGCTGTGCACTCTAACAAGCAAGGTCCCAGTAATTGCTGCTAGCCAGCCCAGCGGCCACTCGGCGGCAGCCTTTCCCCTCCTCAGGGAGGGAAATCCCTCCGTGCAGCCTCCGCCTGCACTGGGAACTCTGGCCCTCGTTCTAATGAGCCCCGATGTGAGGTTCCAGCCTAAGAATACTAGCTAAATGCTTGACCCTGCCTCCTGCCAGGGTCATGAGCCAGGGATGGGAGTTCCCTCCTGGGCCATAGACACCCTGCAAGCCTCAGAGCTGATTCCCCTTGTCTCTGAAAAGGAATGGGAGGATGGATGGTCCTAGCAGGGTTTGTTTGCCAGGACATGCAGAGGATACACAGAAGACTGCGCCTTGCTCAGACCTGTGAGACCCCAGGAGGAAGCCCACAACTCACAGCATGTTTGCTGAGGGAATTCTCTGGGCTGTCATGCAAAAAAAGAGGAGGGAGCTTAGCATCCAGAGGATGGGCTCTCAGCCTCAGGGGAGAGTCCAAGGGAGCTGAGCCAGGGCTGGGTACGACCACACTGGTGTCACTGGTGCAGGGCGGGGTGGGATCAGAGACCTCTGACCAGTACACTCACTGAGCAGTAGGAGGCACAGTAGTGGCCACATTCAACTTGAACATATCCACCTGCTGTCCTCAGCTCCATGAGCCTGGCTGACACACCTCCCTTGAACTGTCCACACTAAGCAGGGTACAGAGCCAGAGCATGGCCCCTGCCACTCTCCCAAAGTGCTGAGATTCCTGAGCTTCCTAGAGCTTTCCATGGTCTCTGCACACAGCCGTCATGGTGCTTGAGAGGGGGGAGCTAAACACAGGGACTCTGGTACTGATGTGTACAACTGTCCTCTATAGACTTTCAATTCTGGAGTCTCTGCTTCCTCACTGTTGCCCCATTTGAACCTGATACTCTTCCCCTCCCTGCTTGTTATGGTTTGAATACAGGATGTCCCCTGGAAAAGCTCAGGTATTGGCAATGCAAAAATGTTCCGGGTGAGATGATTGAATCAGGGTTCTGATCTCGTCAGTGGATAAATCCACAGAAAAGGTGATCATTTGAATGGATTTACCGGGTGGTAACTTAGGCAGCTAGGATGTGGCTGAAGGAGGTAGGTCCCAGGGGGCATGGCCATGGGGACTGTATCTATCCCTGGTCACTTTCTGTCTCTGCTTCTGGCTGTCATTGCATTAAGTTCAGATGTCCTCTGCCATACCTTGCCACCATGATATCTGCCGTGGAGTTGGCCAACTATGGACTGTACCTCGGAAACCATGAAGCAAATAAACTTTTCCTCCTCTATGTTGTTCATGTCAGATATATTCAGTCAGCTGTGGGAAAGCTGACTAGAACACTACCAAAATGTCGTGTTCCTGTCCTCTCTCTGTTGTCTCTCCAACCTCAGGCTCTGTCTGCATGTGGGAAGAGGCATCCTCCAAGAGTAAACAATCTCAAAACCTTGTCGCTCCTGGGAATGTGAGAGGAAGTCAGCAGGGCTCTTCAAGAGAGCCAAGACGAGTTGTTTTGGAGTAAGCTAAAGGCGTGGCATGGCCTTGCCCATCTCAGTTGGAATCTGACTCGCTTAGAGCCCCTCCCTGGCATCCAGACTTTTCTATGCTGTCCACCTGTTGAGTCCACCCTCACTGGGGGACTGAAACTCTCTGCCACCCTTATTTGGGCAGAATCAGGCTGTATGACTCCCAGTTGTGAGCCAGTAGGCGTGTGAGCAACTCAGATGTCATTCTATAAGTATCTGAACTAAAAATAGGAAGAGGCTGCCCTAAGTGTTTGTCAATTGATGCCTGGCTTTATTCATCCTGGAACTTAAATATTGCAGAATGGCTCCTAACTTTAGACCTCATGAATTCCAACGTTCCCAGCTAGAGTAAAGGGTTTCAAATGTCTAGACCAGGCATCCATTCTCTCCCTGCATAGTCTGCACAAATAGACAAAGAAGCTGAAGGGTGCTTCAAGGAGCCCTGGTACCCAGGAGAGATCCAAGGGAAATTGAAGACCCAGGGGATGGGTCTCCATGGAGGAGTTCATGGGGTAAAGAAAGAGACAAGATTCCCATTCAAGGAAAAGTCAGCATCAATCAATGTTCAGCATTTCCCTGCAAACCTAGATTCCTACAAGCTGGATGGTCTGCACAGGGCCGGGGTGGGCATTTGTTGACCTTATCTGCTAGCAGTGGCTGGGTTTTCCTCTGGGAAACTACCTCCATGTGATTCTCATGGAAGGGCTCCTGGATGGACATGTGACCCATCCTGATCATTTAGCTTATTTCTTCTTCCTGGCAACAGTGATTGGTCAAGGTGTGGGGCAGGTGGCCCAATTCAGGCTAGTCAGACCCAACTCTAGGATTTGGGAAAAAATATGAAAATGCAAGAGTGTCTTTTGGAATTGACAGCTATGGGGATGAAGGAGGCTTAAGGCTGCCCAACAGAGGGAAAGAACTTTCTGAGTCCCCACTAAAGAGGGCAGAACTGAGACCAAGTCCTAACAACAGCTTTTGAGCCCCTGGATTCAGCTGCACCTAAAGCATATCTCCTTGGACTTTTCAATTGCCTTCAGGAGAAATACCTTCTTTTTCTTCATTTTATCTGAGCTAAGTAACTGTCATTGGCAATCTGAAGAATCCTAATGACTTAGAAGACAGTCTTGATGCATCGCTGAAAATCAGGTTGGTGAGGTGGGGATGACGGTGAAGAATGCTGACTACATAGGAACTACATGGGACAGCCTCAAAGAAACCTCATGAGGATGTGTACAAAGCTACCTTACATACCCCTGGGCCATTGCACATGCTGCTTTCTGTGATGCAATACCTTTCTCAGGTCCCTATGGAAAGTTCTTACTTATCCTCCAAGACTTAGCACAAAAGCTACCTCCTCTAGAGATTCTCCCCTGCCTTGGCCTCCATCAACCCAGGACCACCCCTGCCACCTCTTCATATCTTTCCCTTTGCACCACTGGCTGATCTGTTTCAGAGGCATCCTCTGTACCATGGAGGATACCAAGAACCCAAGGTGAGCTGCTTCTCCCCAGGAATAGGACAACATGTGAGACTCTTTGGTACTTGATACAGGAGAAAAGTAGGAGAGGGAATCTTGAACTGACTGCATAGCTGCTCCGAAGCTACTGGACATTAAATGAGAAGTTGCTTGGAGTAATAAGATCAGGTTTCTAGAACTGAGAGACATGGGCGCTCCCAAGCCAAGTTCAGACATAGAGAATTAAGTCACATAATAGCTTTTGTGAATTAAATCAAAGTCACAGCTACTGTGAATGCCTCCATCTTCCTAGCAGACTGGGAGTCCCCAGCAGGGGATCAGGGTCTGGTAACACACAGCTGGCCCTTAGCACGTGTGAGAGAGGCCCAGGACATGCACAGCTAAAGGGGACAGTCCAGCTAGGCTTCACATCACTGTGTGATCCTAGACCTTACTTTTCTCCTGGAGAAATGGGGGCCCAAGACCCTGGTGTGTATAAAGAACCTCACAGAGGCAGCTCCTTCCTCTCTGACCTTGTATCCTGCACCTCCCCACACCACCAGCTGATCTTGGAGGTCAGAGCAGCACACAGGCACGCTTTTCTAATTCCACTGGCTTGGGTGGTGCGGGTGCTGGCAGCCCCTTCTCCTCCTCAGAGCTTACAATGGGTGCACAGCTCAGGAAATCTAGACCTGCTGCTTGGCTATTCCAGCCCTGCATGGGGCTTTTTGAAGCTGGCAATGATGCACATCCACCTGGGTGCTGCATTACTTCTTCAGCCCTCTCCATGCAAAATACCAGGGGTCAGATGAGCTGCCTTGCTTTCGAGGCCCACCCCCTTTCACCTTTGTGTGGCTTCTGCTGGGGCCAGGAAACTGCTTTGATAACGCCATGACTTGCATAAACTTCAGAAGCCCAGTCATCAGCTTAGAAACCACACAAAACTGCTCCTCCTGGGCCAGGCCCCTTCCTGTCTTATCAAAGCTTGACTCTAACAGCCAATGCCAAGTAAAAAGGAAGCCCACCTCACCCACCTCATGGCTCTTCGTGTCCCATTTTTCCTTCGGCAAGGACCCAGACTTGGGGCAGAACCTGAAAACACCAGGTAGAGCTGTGTGGGTTGGAGTGAAAGGAAAACAAAGGAGAAAGGAGAGAGGGCAAAGGAGAGAGAGCCAAACAGAGAGGGCTGGGGGGCTGGAGAGGCTGTGAATGTCCCTTGGTTTCCATGGATCACCAGCATCCATGGAACAAGAACACGCAGTGTCAGGGCACCCACTTGTTCTGTACCCGTGGGTGAGGACTCCCAGCCCGAGGAAGACTAAGTGATATCACACTCAAGAAATCCTAGCTAAAACACCAACATTCAGAGGACTGGCCAGCCCAGAGGACCAAGGGGTATCCATCCCACCACCTAGCCTAGGAGTGTCAGAGAAACTTCCCTGAAAAGTTATTTTTGTATTATTTAAAGCCAAAACAACCAGTAGGAACCAACTATGATGAGCAGAGGGAAGGATGAGTAATGGAGGCAAGCAGCGAAGGTGTCCCAACCAAGTAAGAGATGGGAACAAAAGCTAGGAGGCTCGAGGGAGCTCCAAGGGCTCTGGAGCTGAAGAAGGCAGCTCGCTGGGATTGAAGCAGCCGGGACACTGGAATAAGATGCCGCCCGTGTTGTGGGCAGATGAGGGTCCCTGGACAAGCAGAGGGGAAAGTCCAGGGACTGGCCTTCACCGATTAGAACCAAGCTGGCCTCTCTGCTCCACAGGACTGGAGGACTTGGCCTCTGTCACATTTTATCTATCACAAACCTCTGTGTCTCTTCCTTTGATCACACCAGCCAGGCACGGGGAGCAGAGGCTGCCCAGGCTCTCTTGGATCCATGATGGCACGGCCAGCCAGGACATGGCAGCCCTGGGCAGGAACAGGAAGCAGAAGGCCACAGAAGGCCCCTGGGCAGATGGAGAGGCTGAGGGAGGCCGTGGAGCATGAATGACTGCCTTTGGCTTCCAGAAATAGCGCCGTAATTAAGAGGGGAGCGATAATGGTGGGTGACCAGACAGTCTCAAAACTTGTGCCCACTTGTTTCTTCCCGAGCAATCTTTGCTAATTAATTCTTAAAGATTCACACACTGGGATTAAAACACTCAGCTCACAGAAGCCAAACTGATCAATACCTTTTCAGCTAATGGAGGGGCTGGAGGCAGGAGCTGGCTTGGGCCCGAGGTAGAACCCAGGTTGCTCTGGGTGTGGGAGCTCTTGCAAAGAGGGTCTCCCAGCTCCATTCTTTTTTTTTTTGGCGGGGGGGGGGGGCGGTACTGGGGATTAAACCCTGGGGCTTTCTACCTCTGAGACATATCCCTAGCCCTTTTTATTTCTTGTTTTGAAGTAGAGTCCCACTAAATTGTTGAAGGTCTTGCTAAGTTGCTGAGGCTGGCCTCAAATCTGCAATCCTCTGGTCTCAGCCTCCCAAATGCTAGGATTTCAGGTGTGCACCACCACCCCTGCCCGGCTGCCCCAGGTCCTTTCTGACTAGGAAGTAGTGGTGTTACATAATGTGCTGTGACATGATGTGACATAATGTGATGGTTAGCTTGGGGACGTGAAGCCACAATCATCTAGGAAGCTGCTGCAGCCTCAAGGGAAACGGGGGTGCTGGAAGAAGGGGGAGCTTCAGGCTGTCCTGGAAAGATGGACAGTGCTGTCCAGGGGAGACCAGGCAAGAGGACCCCTGGCCAGAACACGCTCTATTCATGCTCTCCCTTGGGAATGACTTTCCTCCATCTTTGAAGCCCTCCGTGAGGGCCTGTGGCTGCATAGTGGGTAGGAGGGAAGAACACTGGAATCAGGAGATATTCCAGGGAAGTATATTTGGAACCAAGAGTCCATACTCTGCCCATTGCCCGTCCAGTGGCCTTGGACCAGACATGATGTGGCTTCAAATTCAGTAACCCCTGGAGAAGGAATCCCCCATAGGTGTGTGTGCCCAAAATGAGATGCAGGCAGGAGCTGTCCTTCCACTAGCAAGCATACTGCCTACTGCAGATGGTGCCCTCTGCTTTCCTGGGAGCCATGGGGACAAGTGGGAGCCAAGTGCCCCAGCAGGAGCACTCAGATGAGAAAGAGGGTGGCCCTCTCAGCAAGGGCACAAGTGTCCACTGTTTTGAGAAGTGGCAGAGCCGAGCCCTCCCAGGGCCTGGGAGATTCCAGCAGGGAAGGGTTGGCCTGGACTCTGGAGCACTGGGTCTGAGCAGGCCTGTTTTCCAGAGTGAATCTCGGGGCCTGCCTTTGCAAAGAGAGCAGGGGAGGCTGGAAGCAGTGCAGAATAACTAATTAATGATGGTAAAGTACTGTGGGAGAGGAAAGCGTTGCATAACCGCTAAGTGGTGGGCTATTATTATTCATGCAATATTCATGCCGTGCTCTTCAGCCTCTAGGAAGCTTCGCAGGGAGCCCTGAGGGATGTGGCTGAGGGGAGCCTTGCCCAGGGAGTGGGGCTGGGGGATGACAGCTGGCCCTGCACACAGGAAAGGCCGTGAGGCTGCAAAAGAAACAGCAGCATGCCACAAGGATTGGAACTTTGGCAAACCCAGGAAGGCTGTGCAGAGCCATCTGCCTCAGTTTACCAGCGGGGGGCTAGTCAGTGAACCCTGATCAGCCCTGGGCATCTCTACATGTGTATCTTTTTTAAGGCAGCTCCTAACATTTGCTCAGCACAGAGCATGCCACATGCACAACCCCCCACTCCAGGACCTGTCAAGTCTCTTCCCTGGGGTCCTCTGGAGGGGTATGCTCAGGTCTTCCAATGCCCCAGTGGTGGCAGAATCCTATGGGCAGAGCAGGAAGAAACCAGGCTTGGCCCTAGTTGGGACAGCCTGTCGGTCCAGTTGCAGGCCCTTCTACTTTTCCCCTAGACAGTCACATCTTAATAATATGGCCAGAGGGTCTGCACAGGTTTGGTCAGGTCCAGGAGGTAAAAGAAACTGGTTCTGGGCAGAAATTCCCCGGCACCTGCTCCTCTGTTTCATGCAGAGGAGAAGAGAGAGAGAGAGAGAGAGAGAGAGAGAGAGAGAGAGAGAGAGAGATCGAGAGAGAGAGATCAGTTTATCTTACAGAGAACCATTAGCCAGTTACCTAATGGAAGTAAATTTAATAAAAGAAGTAGTTGAAGCCATGCCTGTGGATGAATGAGGGTCTGGGGGGACACAGATGCTTCCAGAGACTTTAAGGCAGAAACACGAATAGTTTAATTTGGGAGTTAGTGGAAAAGTCTGCTGATTTGGGTACCAGGCAAGTTGGTACCCAAATTCTTATAGGGGGCTGAGAACCCAGGGCTCCCCTAGAAAGCACTCTGCCCTCTGCCTAGGTGGCCCCTCCTTCCTTCACTGTATGGGATATTTCTCTCCTTCAGGATCAGGGATATGTATCTGAGGGATGTGTTGCTCCCCAAAAATTGCTCCAAAAATTTCTCTCTAAAAATTGCTACAAATCATCCATCCTCCAAGTACTTAGCAACTCATGTTAGACTTTCATTTTTGTGAAGATGAAATAAGTTTACTTTTCCCTTCATTCTCACAATAAATATAGCTGAAATCCTTAGGTACTATATTTTAAAACAAATCTAAATAGAATCCAAAGGGTAGAGAGAAGAAGGTAGACTGGTAGGAACGTTGAGACCCCAGGAATAGCAGAGAAGTGAATGTTCTCAGATTCATTTTTTTTTTTGCCTTATGTATCCCAGACTGGGTAACAGAGAAACTTGCAATTCAGAAATGCCAAGGGGCATAGATATAGATACCCCAAGAAAAGCTGGTTCTCACCAGTCGAGGAGTCAGGAAAGGGGTAGCCCAGAAGGGCAAAGCTTTCAGGTAATACAACACAGAAAACACTGTGGCCCATCCCATCCCCATCCTTATCAATAAAGCCAAGTACAGCCACAGACTTCCATCCTCACTGGCTATATAAGGATCCTCAACTGCTGTTAGGGAGTCACATGGGGAAATAGGACTTTCATCCTTAATAGATGCGGGAAGTTCCCACTCCCAGATTTTGTTGGAGACCATGTAAGGAACTGGACTTCTACTCGCACTTGGCTGGAACTAGGCACCATTCACTCTCCCTGCAGAGGAGAACTAGCAAAGAGTTGTGACACCACCGCTGCTCAGCAGGCATGAGGCCATCCTTCCCCACAATGTCAATGGAGGACAAGTAGGGAGTCGTGATGAGCCACCCTGGCCCTCCCAGCAAGGGTGGTATCATGGAAGGTCTAGCTGGGAACCTGAACCCCCACCTAGCCCAGATGTAAGAAGGAGCACAGCCCGTGTCAGTGAAGGCCAAGAGAAAACACTGCTTCTAACCATCTAGCAAAAATGAGGAAATGTCCTTTTTCTCCCACCAGAATAATGTCTGAGGATGCCTGTTAGAACAGAAGATCTAAATAAGACTTCATTTCATAATATAATACCCCAAATGTCCAGGTTACAATTGAAAATCATTTGTCATAGTAAGGATCAGGAAAATATCTATTTGCAAGAGAAAACACAATCAGCAGATACCAACATCAAATTGACCCAGATATCCTAGATATCAAAATTATCTGACAGAGATGTAAAGTAGCCATTGTAAAAATGCTTCAATGATCCACTATGAAAATGCTTAAAATAAGTTGGAAAAAAAGTCTCAGCAAAGAAATAGAAAAGCTAAACAAAAAACTAGAATATATTTTTTTAAAAGTCAATAAAATCTCAGATCAGAAAAATATAATAACTGAAATAAAACTCATATGATAGACCCAATAGTAGAATAAAGAGGGTAAAGGAAAAAATATTAGTGAACTTGAAGACTGTGTGTGTGTGTGTGTGTGTGTGTGTGTGTGTGTGTGTATTAATTTAGTGGAAGTGGAATTTCAAATCAAACAGAGCTTCGAGAACTGTGGGATTTTAGCAATCTAACATTTGTGTCATCAGAGAAAAAGAAAGGTATGGAATTAAAAAGTATTTGAAGAAGCCAGGCATGGTAGCACATGCTTATAATCCTAGTACTTGGGAGGCTGAGACAGGAGGATCGCAGGTTCACGACCAGCCTCAGCTACTTAGTGAGGCCCTCTGCAACCTAGTGAGACCTTGTTTCAAAATGAATAATAAAAAATAGGGCTAGAGGTGTAGCTCAGAGGTAGAATGGCCCTGGGTTCAATCCCCAGTACCACAATCACCCAGTACCCAGGCTGGGTGAGGTTTGCGGTCCCCTTGGTCCTCCCAGCTGGCCAATCACTGTGAACTTCAGTGTGTTAGTGAGGGCTCCCTGGGTGTGACATCACTTACTGCCCATCTTCCCAAGGCATTAGAGCCCAGAGCTGGGAGTCCTCAGTAAGGTGGGTGCCCTGGCCCTTTGTGTGTTCTCTTTCCATGGATAGCGATCATAAGAATGAAGAGAACATCCACAGGCCCTCATGCTACCCTGGAGCCCTCTCTCTTTCTCCTGTGTTTTCCTTTTGTTCTGACCCCCACACTCTGCCCAGTAGGTTCAGGTTCTGAGAAAATTAAACATTTTATTAACTGAATGAAAATAACACACATCAAAATACAACCACCATGGAGATCAGTAAGGAAGTTCCTCCAAAGACTAGGAGTGGAACCGCCATTTGACCTAGCTATACTACTCCTAGTATCTTTCCAAAAGAACTAAAGTCAGAACACTATTGGCAATACATGCACAGCCACGTTTATAGCAGCACAATTCACAATAGCTAAGTTAGGGAAGCAACCTAGGTGTCTGTCAACAGTGAATTAATAATGTGGTCTATATACACAGTGGAATTCTACTCAGCCATAAAAAAGAACAAAATTATATCCTTTGCAGCAAAATGGATGGAACTAGAGAAGAATATGCTGAGATTGGCCAGTCTCAGAGAGTCAAGGGTTGTATGTTTTCTCTCATTTGTGGAAGCTGGAGAGAAAATAAGAAACGAAAGTGACTTCAGATGAATGAGGAGAGAGATCAGTAGAAGGTGAGGACAAGGCCTGAGGAAGGGAACAGATCAAATAATGTATGTCCATACATTAAGGTACCACTGCCAATCTCACTAACATGTATGGGGAGGGAGGAAAGGGGAGTAGGGCGGGATATGGAGGGAAATATACCAAGTGCTGTGTGCATGTATTAAGTATCACTTCAAATCTCATGATGATGTATAATACAATGCACCAATAAAAGTATACAGATATTTGTGGGGTGTAGCTAAGTCAGTCCTGACATGGGAATTTATAGTACTAAATGCTTTCATTTGCAAAGACTTAAATCAATTATCTAAGAGGCCACTTCAAGAGAACTAGAAAAAGAACAGCCAAATAAACACAGAGCAAACAGAAGAAAGTAAAGGCAAGAGATGACATCAATAAAATTGAAAACAGAAAAATATACAGAAAATCAGCAAAACAAAAAGTGGGCTCTTTGAAAAAGTAGTCTAACTGAAAAACTTCTGGCAAGACTGATAAAGAAAAAAGAAAACAAACACCAGTTGCCAATATCAGGAATGAAATGGGATGATCACTCCAGACCTGCAGACATTAAAATAATAATAACAATAATAATGGAAAGCTACAAACAACTCTACACACAAAAACTTGACAACTTAGAAAAATTGACTAATTTCTCAAAAAGCACAAACTACCAAAACTCACCTAATATGAAGCAGATACTTGAGTTAGCCCTATAATTACAAAGGAAATTAGATTCATAATTTATAGACTCCCCAAAAAGAGATTCATAGAGCCAGACCATTTCATGAGAGAACTCTAGCAAACATTTAAAGAATTATTAACTCTACACAACCCTTCCCAGAGGAAAGAATACTTCCTAATTCATTTTTTGGAACCAGAATTACCCTGATATTAAATCCAGACAAAGAGAATGCAAAAAAACCCAACAATATATAGTATATCTCATGAATATAGATATAACCCCCCCTAATAAAACTATTACAAAGCAGACTTCAGTAATACAGGATGCTGTGCACGGTGGCACTTGCCGAGAGACCCGACACGTGGAAGATTGAGGTGAGAAGATAACTTTTGAGGCCAGGAGTTTGTGAATTCAGCAATATGCAAAAAAATTAATCATTATGACCATATGGAGTTTTCCAGAATACAAAGCTGCTTCAATAAGTGAAAATCAATCAAGATCATCTACCATGCTAAGAAGCTAAAGAAGAAAAGTCACATGATCATACAAGTGATGCAAGAAAGGTATCTGACAAGATGGTACCCTCACTCATGACAAAAATTATCAAAAAAGTAGACATAGAGGGAAACTTCTTTAACTTGATAAAGATCACCTCCCAAAGAAACTCTGCAGCAAACATCATAGTGATTGTGAGAAACATGGTACCTTTCCACTAAGATCAGGAACAAGGAAAGGATCCCTCATCACAGGATTCCTGCTCTATCTAGAACTTTCTTGTGCCTACCAGGCTCTTCTCTCACCTCTGTTGACTTGCTGAAAGGCCTCAGGGTATTTGCTTTCTTTTGTTACATGTGTGATGATTTATTATGCAGCAAAAAAAAAAAAAAAACCAATGCACCAAGAATTCTCCCTCACTAACATCCACGCCCCGAACCAGTCTCCACCATCATCTTGGCAGGAAATCGGAGCAGGGGAAAAGCTGTCAGGAAAGATTTTTACAAAGATCTCAGAGACTAAGAGCCAAGGAATAAAGTGATGGCTTTGACTTGTAAGATAAAAACGAATTTAATTCTCTTTACCCCGGCCTCTGCCATCTTTTCATTATACATTAAGGCAGAAGAAAAGCTTCTGCTCTCTTCAATAACTCTGGCTCCTTCCGTGAAGAATGTTTTAGGCACTGCGATGTAATTAAAGTGATATTGTATTTCTTTTATTATCCTGATTATAATAATACATAGATTTCATGGATGCACTCCAACAGCATTGAAACCAGACAGATGGCTGATGCTTCAGTTGGAATTAGAGGCCATTGGAATATTTTATATGGTAGCTTTTTTTTTTAAGAAGATACAGACCTCTAATAAAACATCTAGAAATTTTACCAGATATTTTGAAATTTGGTGATCAAATTTAGGGGCATTCTACCTCTGAGCTATATCCCTAGCCTGTTTATTAATATTATTATTATCATAATCATTATTGTTATTATTTATTTATTTATTTATTTATTTTGTGGTACTGGGGATTGAACCCAGGGGCATTCTACATCCGAGCTACACCCCTAGCCCTATTTTTTATTCTTTATTTTGAAACAGGGTCTCACTAAGTTGCAGAGGGCCTCACTAAGCAGCTGAGGCTAGCTGCCAACCTGTGATCCTCCTGTCTCAGCCTCCCAAGTACTGGGGTTACAAGCATGGGTCACCACACTTGGCCTGTTATTATTATTTAAAGCAGGGTCTGGCTAAATTGCTGAGAATCTAGCTAAGTTGCTGAGACTGGCCTTGAACCTGCAATCCTCCTGTCTCAGCCTTCCAAGTACTGGGATTACAAGCCTGTGCCACCACATGCCCGACTTCACTGGATATTTTTGATAGCTATTCCTAGATCATTATTTTAGCAAAACTTAAAATATTGATCATTCTGCATTTAAGCAATATCACTTATTTAGAACTGAGACATCTATAACCTGAAACCTAGTTTTTTGTTTGTTTGTTTGTTTGTTTGTTTTTGCGGTACTGGGGATTGAACTCAGGGGCATTCTACCTCCAAGCTACACCCCCAGCCCTATTTTTTATTCTTTATTTTGAAACCGAGTCTCACTAAGTTGCGGAATGCCTCACTAGGTAGCTGAGGCTGGCCGCGAACCCAGATCCTCCGGTCTCAGCCTCCCGAATGCTGGGATTACAAGCATGCGCCACCACGCCCGGCTTGAAACCTAGTTTTGAGTCTTTTGTCATTATGTCTAAAGGATATCAGCCTTCCTTACATACATGAGCCTCCAAACTTGAGGGTCTGAGAAGGACTGCATTGGCCATGTGGACTTCCGCTAGGGAGTGGATAAGCTGAGTCTAATCATTAGAGAATATCAGGCAAGCCCCAAACTTCAAGAACTATATCGTTGTGATAAAAGATTAACAAAAGCTATGGAGCCTTCCAGACCACACAAGGCTAAGGTGACAAGGTCACTCCACGCTACATATGCTCTTAATGGAGTCTGTCCTGGGGGCAAATTCCACTGGAAATATTGGAATTTGACCGGTAGATTCTATAAAAGTATTTAGCTATAATTTCCTAAAGATGATGAGTATGCTATGGTTATGTAAGAGAATGTCTTTTTTTTAACTGACACATATTTATGAGGCATGGTATCGTAATTCAATACATGTATAAAATATGTAATTAGCAATTCCATCTCAAACATTATCATTTATACATATTGAGAAGTTGGGATGTTTTGAAACGTATCATAAATTATTGTAGACTATGGTTACCTTACTGGGCTCTAACACACTAGAACTATTTCCTCTCATCTAAGTCTCTGACTTCTTTCTATCCTCTCCCACTCACCCTTCCCAGCATGCAGTGATCGCTGTTTTATTCCATTCTTCTACGAGAGTGGATTTTTTAGCTTCCCCAAGTGAGCAGACATACATTATGTGCCTGGCTTATTTCATTTAACATGAAGTCCTCCAGTTCCAGCTACACTGCTGAGAAAAATCTCTATGCTTAAGAAATACACATGTCAGGAGTAGTGGTGAACAACTGTAATTTTACTACTTGGGAGGCTAGGACAGGAGATGGCAGGTTCAAGCCCAGCCTTAGCAACTTAGTGAAACCCTGTTTCAAAATAAAATAGGGCTGGAGTGTAGCCCAGAGGTAGAATGCCCCTGGGTTCAATCTCTGGTACAGGAAGAAAAGGAAGGGAAGGAAGGAGGGGAGAGAGGGGGGGGGAGAGAGAGAGAGAGAGAGAGAGAGAGAGAGAGAGAGAGAGAGAGAGAGAGAGAAGAGAAGAGAAGAGAAGAGAAGAGAAGAGAAGAGAAGAGAAGAGAAGAGAAGAGAAGAGAAGAGAAGAGAAGGGAGGAGAGGAGAAGGGAAGGGAAGGGAAGGGAAATACACACTAATGTATTTAGGGGTTAAAGGAAATCCTTGATATATGCAATTCACCCCCAAATGGTTCAAAAAATTAAAAAGAATCTGGAGGGAGGGAAGGAGAGAAGGAGGGAGGGAGGGGGGAGGGAGGGAAAGAGAGAGAGAGAGAGAGAGAGAGAGAGAGAGAGAGAGAGAAACAATGCTGCTTTTATTTTCCCCCACCCCTTGGTACTGGGGATTGAACCCAGGGGCTTTCTGCCTCTGAGCTACACTCCTAGCCCTTTTTATTTTTTTCCTTTGAAACAGGGTCTTACTAAGTTGCTGAGGGTCTCACTAACTTGCTGAGACTGGCTTTAAATCTGTAATCCTGCCTCAGTCTCCCAAGAACTGGGATTACAGGTATGCACCACCACACTAGACGATACTGCTCTTATTCTTGCAACAGTCCTTAAAGTTTGAAATGAAAATTGGGGGCGGGGGGACAGTTCAAGAAGCCATGTTTATTTTTCATGACAGCCCTTTCCATATCCCACTAAGAGACGGTTTGTTGTTAGAACTAAAAAGGCACCACTGAGGCATCAAAATACTCCATTTGAATCCAGGCGCTGCTGCATGCCTGCTGTCTGTCTCCAGTAACCCATTTTCCCTCTCCATGCCTCAGAAATCTCGCTTGTCAAAGTGGACATGATTATAATAAGAGCATCCAGCATTGGGGGTGTGAGAAAGGAGCAAGATGTGAGGCAGCTCTGGGGAGTACGTGAGACATGAGGCTCAGCTCTCAGGAAGTGGAACTAGACCGAGCTTCCCAGGAAAGCGCTCCCCATGGGAGAGTCAGGCCAACTCAGAGCCTAGACGATTCTACAACAACGAACAGAAGGGGTTCCTTCCTGCAGTTACCAAGATTCATAAGCTATTGTAAATAAAAGGGTGCGATGTGATTCAAATATAGACAGGTACCAAAAAATGGCACAGAAGAGGAAGTCCACTAACTGTTCAAATATCTATTAAATGGGTATAGAATTGAGGAAATGTGGCAAAGCAGCAGAGGAAGGAAAAGTCGTTGAAATAAACATTAGAATAATTAGTGTTTATATAGAATAATTAAACTTCGATCTTTTCTTTAAGCCATATGCAAAAAAAAAAAAAAAAAGAGTACATTTCAAGTAATTAAAGACCCAAACATGAAGAAACCAACCACTTTAAAGAAAGGTTTATGGGTGTTGGTGTTATTATTTGTGATACTGGGGATTGAACTCTGGGGCATTTTATCTCTGAGCTACACCCCCAGCCCTATTTTATCTTTTATTTAAAAAACAAAGTCTCACTAAGTTTCTGAGAGTCTTGCTAAGTTGCTGAGGCTGGTCTCAAACCTGCAATTCTAGGGTCTCAGCCTCCCAAGTACTAGGATTACAAGCATGGACCACCACACCCAACTCTAAAGAAAGTTTTTAAAAATGTTTGTTAGACAAGATAGAAAAACCAAACACACAAAAAATGAAAAGGCTGATAAATCTGATTCTATTTCATTTAGAGACCTTTGAACAGCAAAGATGCCACAACAATGAGAAATAAACAACATAATGAAAAAAGGTATTTTCAACATATGAAGAAGAGAAATAATATCCAGAAAAAACAGATGAGAGACCAACGATCAAGTACCACTTGAAAGGAAGGTATAAAATGGAAATTTACAGAAAAAAGAAAACTGGCTTTCTGATAAATATAGGAAAAATGGATATCCTCCGTAAATAGATCTTTCAATTAGAAACACACTGCCAGTCGCGGTGGTGTTTGTTTATAACCCAGCACTTAGGAGACTAAAATGGCAAGATCAAAGGTTTGAGGCCAGCCTCAGCAACTTAGCAAGACCCTGTTTCAAAATAAAATTTGGCTGTGAGAATGCTCCTAGGTTCAATCTCCGATATCAAAAAGAAAAAGAAAAGAAAAAATAATATAGATGATTATTATGAAAAATTTCAATGCAGAGAAACTAAAAGACACCCCATAATCTCACTTCCTAAAAAGAATAAGGGGTACTAGTAAACCATTTTCCTGGGTTTCCTCCCCGTCAATTCTCTGAATAGGCAAGCATCTAGAGCTTTGTTCTACCTCTGTGACTCTGACTCTGTCACTACCATTTGTCACTTCTGAATTGCCAATGCCAGTCATGGAAAGGCATTTCTTCCTTCTAAACATATTGGATACTGTCTGAAGGGTTACTGGGTCCTCGACTTACCTACTCTTTTCTGCCTTTCTCTATGTTTTCTGCAGTGCTGAATAATACCCTATTAAATGTTTTGGGAGCTTTTACCCTGTTATTTCATCAGGAAAAATTCCCTCGGAGTGGAATTTCTAGGTAAAAAAGTTGTGAACATCTTCCTCTTTGCTATGTAGTGCCCATTTGACCTCCAAGGTATCAATTAGTCCCCCAAGACCCAGTAGAGAGCGTTACCATGAGTCAGATGCTGCATTGAGTTTTGAATGTGGCAGCATAATTCTCTCAGTAGCTAGATGCGGTAGGTAGGATCTTTATCCCTGACTCACAGTTGAGAAAACTGAGCACAGAGAGGCGGAATAACTTCCCGATTTCTCTGGGCTGGACATTAGCAGGAGATACAGGACCAGCTCTGTGCTCCCAACCATGAGGTATCCCTATACCAACTCTCTCGGAAAGCCCCAGTGAGAAGAAATACATGGCCACAGAATTAAACCCTCATCCATGAAATGCAGGCAATGGTGGTAGCTTCTCACAGAGTTGCTGTGTGGCCTGAGTGGGCCAGTAAATTTAGCAGAGTACTGAGCATATCAGAAACAAAAATGGTGGGTACAACTATTTTTTTTTTTATTGTCAGTTTAAGCAGTAGGAAAGTTTCTTGTTGCCGAGCGTGGTGGCACACACTTGTAATCCCAGTACTTGGGAGGCTGAAACAGGAGGATCACAAGTTCGCAGCCAGCCTCAGCTACTTAGTGAGGCCCTCCACAACTTAGTGAGACCCTGTTTCAAAATAAATTTAAAAATTGGGATGGGGGTGTAGCTTAGAGGTAGAATGCCGCTGGGTTCAATCCCCGAGCCCTATTTTTTATTCTTTATTTTGAAACAGGGTCTCACTAAGTTGCGGAGTGCCTCACTAAGTAGCTGAGGCTGGCCGCAAACCCGGATCCTCTGGTCTCAGCCTCCCAAATAAATGCTGGGATTACAAGTGTGCGCCACCATGCCTGGCTCTCGGGTTTTTTAAATTCAACTTCCTTTTCCACACCCAGGAAAGACTGGTTTGCTATCTATAGAGGTCGAAAGCAGAACACAGGGTAAGAGCTTCCCTTTTCTTCTGCCACTTGGCCGGGACAGGCACACTTTGAGTTGCTGCTGGCTGGTTCCTGCCAGCCCCTCGTCACCACTGTCAGGGACCTAGGTTCACCTGTAAACTGAAACACGTCTGTCTGACATGCTAACTTCAGGGAACAAGGTCTCTGTCATCCCTGTTTAGTTCAAGCTTCAGAGGGAGCCTGTCCCTGGGGATAATTTGGTCCTCATCTGGGATTCACACTACTACTGCTCTGCAGATAGGAGATTATATCTGGAGACAGGCTGTTTGCCTTGGAGTGCTGTCCAGGGCAAGTTCTGGGAAAGGGTGTCTTTGTATATGTTTTTGTCTTTTTGAGAAATAACTACTGATGTCAAAGGAGACTTCGCTGAGTAGCATGCTTCTCTATCTCTGTTTCTCTCTCTCTCTGCACATGTTCTGAACCTTCTCACTAAGTCTCCATCTCCGTCTCTCTAGGTTTCTTCCTCTCTGTCTACTTCTCTGACTTTATATTCCTCTCTTTCCACCTGGTCCTACTTTTCTTCTAGTCTGCGCCTCTCCCCCTTCTTCCTTCTTTCAATGCACAGCATTGAAAGCGACTTTTAAAAAGAAAGATAAGACCTAGGTAACAGGATTTGCTCCACTGTGGATCCACCAGGTTCTGTGCATAGTCAGTGCATATATTTTCTCTTTCAATGACACTATCTTAGTTTGACCCTGATAAATTTAACTTAATTCTTTCACAATCCTAAAAAGTAAACGTTATTATCTCCCACTTCATTGGTTCAGAAACCGACAGAATTTCAAAAGCTTATTCTGTTTGTTGGCAATGAAGCCACAGTTAAGATAGATTTTTCTAGACCTCAAGCCCAAAGCTCTTCCTGCCACATAACCCTTCCTGTTCTCCCTTAGCTCAGGAGCAAGTGTAAGCTGCAGCTGAGGTGAAACAAGCAGGGACATTGCTCACCATCGGGTCAAAGTCAGAAACCTGTAATCCCAGAACTTGAGAGGCTGAGACAGGAGGAACACAGGTTAGAGGCCAGCCTCAGCAATTTAATGAGACCCTCAGCAACTTAGTGAGACCGTGTTTGTAAATAAAAAGTGCTGGGGGTATATATAACTCAGAGGTAGAATGGCTCTGGGTTCAATCTCCAGTAACACACACACACACACACACACACACACACACACACACACACACACACGTCAGAAAAGCCATCTGTCCAAAGGGAACTCTCCATACTTTAGGGATGGAGCCCCAGTGCGCTGACAGCCCCAAGCTTCCTGATCACTACCCACCCCAAGCCAGCAAAGAGTGCTGTCAGCCCCAGGCCCACACTCTGCACTTACCCAGGAGGAAGAGGAGGGCTCTCAGCATGCAGACCCCCAGGCTCATGCCAGCACTCTGCTCTGGGCTCCTGGAAGAGCTGTGTGACCCGAGGCTCCAGGGGCAGGAGCCAGGCCCCACGTGACTGAGAGGAAGGAAGCCAGGGCCACAGCCCTCAGGCAGCTCAGGGGTGAGTGGAGCCCCTGTCGCTGGCCTCTGCCAGGCAGTGGAAGGTCTTTGGCCTGTGAAGAGGGCAAACTGGGCATTGTATCCTGTGCCATTGGCCATATCCCTCCCCACAGAGTGCGGGAACCCGAGTGTGTCTGGGGAGGCTGGTCTTTACCAGCCCAGCTTTCGGCCCCGATGCTGTTTTTATGCCATGGATCCCTCCCAGTTAGGGGAAGCCCATTGCTCTCTTCTCAGAGTAAAAGGGTTTTGTTTTGTTTTGTTTTGTGCAGAACTGGGGACTGAACCCAGGAGCATTCTACCTCTGAGCCACACCCTCAGCCCTATTTTTTATTCTTTGTTTTGAAACAAGGTCTCACTAAATTGTGGAGGGCCTCACTAAGTAGTTGAGGCTGGCTGCAAATTTAGAATCCTCCTGTCTCAGTCTCCCAAGTACTGGGATTACAAGCTTGTGCTACCATGCCCAACTTGAGTAGTTTTAAATGCCCAAAAGAAAGCAGATAGAGATTATAAAAGAAGCCAAACGGTGTGTGTGGTAGTATATACCTGTAATCCTAGTAGTTAGGAGACAAGACCAGAGGATTGTAGGTTTGCGTCCAGCCTCAGCAACTTAGCAGGACTCTGCTTCAAAAAAAAAAAAAAAAAAAAAATTAAATAGAGATGGGGGTGTAGCTCAGAGATAGAATGCCTCTGGGTTCAATCTCCAGTACTGCAAAAAGAAAAGGTGGAGGGAGGAGGCTAGGGTGTAGAGGAGGAAGAGGAGGAAGAGGAGAGAAATGTTATAAAAATGTTTTTAAAAGAACAAACTTGTCACATGAATTATATGAACTATATGAACTTCTTTATCACATAGCAAATATATCTAGGAGAGATAAAATAGCAACCACCACCTCAGCACAGTAGCACATGTGGATGGTATTTAAAGATAATTGTAAGAGCTGACATGTGGAGGAAAATATCTGCCATTTCTGTTCATGATAAAGTCACTGAGTGCTAATGTCACAGAGCTACACTTGGACCAAGCCCAGGGCTTCCTTCCAGGTGCACCAAGGGGTTTCATTTTTATGTTAAGTTGATCATTTTCCAATGTCAGCAACTGATTTTCAAGGGTTTCTGAGTGGGGTGAATCAACACACACAACAGCAGGGGCTTGAACACGCACTAAACCTCCTTGTGGCTGGACCCGGACTCCACACACCCAGGAAGAGGCGTGTCTGGGCCACCTCTCACCCTGCTGTGACCTCCTGCAGAAGGGAGAAGGGGAAGGCAGAGGTTAGGATGCCCCTCAGTCAGACTCACAAGCTGACCTGACCCCTGGCTGTGGCTCCTTTGTCTTCCTGGTGCAGCATGATGCCCCAGCATGAACAGGTACCTGCCCCCTCCTGAGAGGGATGCTGAATACCTGCCCTGCCCTGCTCCAGTGCAGGATGCTGGCTTCCCACAGGGAGGATACTGCTCTCACAGGTCCTGCTCTCACAGGTCCTGCTCTCACAGGTCTCACATGGCCCTGCAGGGGAACAGGGGAGCCTGTGCGGCCAGGGCAGGAGCATTTGCCGAGAGCCCAACTCGGTGCAGGCCCCAATAATTTGTTGAATGAAGGTGTCCATTCATTTCCTCAGCTCATACCTAGACCCAGCCAGCCCAGCCTCCTGCCCACAGGCAGAACTGCCGGGAGGTCACCTGCACTGCCAGTCAGCAGAGAATGAGCCCTGCTCTAGCAGTTCTGACATCCTGCCCTGCACTCACAGTGCTGTGTCCACCTCCAGGACAGGGGATCTTCTCTCAGCCCCAGCACCCCAAGCACCAGCCACAGAGCCCCGGGGATTCACATATCTCATGTGTGTGCCTTTAGTGAAAGACAGGAGGGGCCCTCAAAACACCATCATCAGGGGAGATTGAAAATAAATTAAAGAGCCAGGGTTTGGGAGACTGAGACAGGAGGATCACAGGTTTGAGGCCAGCCTCAGCAACTTAGTGAGACCCTCAGCAACTTAGTAAAACCCTGTTTCAAACAAAAATTTAAAAAGGACTGGAGGTATAGCTTGGAGGTAGAGTACCCCTGGGTTCAATCCCTAGTACAAAAAAGGAAGGAATTAAAGGAAGATCTGACATGCAATTATATATTGGATTTACATAGAACTCTGCATTCAATAATCAGAAATTAGCCATTCTTCTTAAGTATGCATGTAACGCTTATAAAAAAAAAAAAAAAAAAAAAAAACCCACAGATGAAGCCATGATGCAAGACTCAACAATTTTGAAGACTAGATGTGACATACAGGCCACATTTCCTTACCACAATGCGACAGAATCAGTTGACAATAGGAAAAAATGTGTCGCTAAATGTATGACCTAGATTTGGAAATTTATAAGCATTTCTAAGTAACTGGTAGGTTAAAAAATTATGGCGAAAGTCAAAAGTAACTGGAACTGAATGATAATAAAAATGTTGCATTTCAGATTTTTGTAGAATGCCAGCAAAATTGTGATTAGGAGGAAATATTTGAAAGAAGGTCCAAAAAAGGAAGAAGCTGAGCACCAGTGTCAAACATTTGGAAAAGAATAACCCCAAACATATAAGGAGGAGGAGGAGGAGGAGGAGGAGGAGGAAGAGGA